>QXTE01000009.1:1149669-1295321 GCA_003942145.1 Platysternon megacephalum | reverse complement strand
CCCCTTCCCCCAAGCCCCCACCCTTGACCCGCCTCTTCTCCCCCCCACCTCCTCCCCCTTTACTTTGCACGCTGCGTCCTGCCTCCTTCCCCCTCCATCCCCTCCCTTCTGAATGCCATAAGCCAGCTGATTACCGCGTTCAGAAGGTAGGGAAGGGAGGCGCGCGGAGTCCTCGCTCCTCCCTCCTGCCCGGGGCTATCAGCTGGCTTGCCGTGTTTGGGAGGCAGGGGGAGCCTGCGCGCCGAGTCCTCGCTCCTCCTGTCTCCAAAACGCCGCAAGCCAGCTGATTGCCACCGGCAGGAGGGAGGGGGGAGGTGCACTGAGTCCTCGCTCCTCCCACCTTCCTCCTGCCCAGGGCAATCAGCTGGCTTGCAGTGTTTAGGAGGGAGGGGGGAGGAGCGAGGACTTGGCGCAGGCTCCCCCACCCGCCCTCCGCCTCCTGCCCGGGGCAATCAGCTGGCTTGCGGCATTTGGGAGGGAGGGGAGGGAGGGAGAGCCTGTGCGCCGAGTCCTCACTCCTGCCTCCAAAAAGCCGCAAGCCAGCTGATTGCCGCGGGCAGGAGGGGGAAGGCGCTGATCTGCGGGTCTGCCGGCAGGCGCGGGGGGGGAGGAGGGGGCGCGTAGGGAGGCTGCCAGCTGTGGAGAGAGCAGGCAGCCAAACAACGTAAGAGTGGACACTTTAAATGAGTATATTCCCTAATTGATCAGCAACGTAAAAACAAAACAATGTTAAGCGGAACGACTTTAAGTGAGGAGTTACTGTATGTTGATTTTCTTGAGGTCATGGAAATATTACCCAGAAGCTCAGGGTATTCTTCCTAGTCTATTTCATTCAGATGTGGTGTTCTTTCCCACTCTGCCCCATATTCCCTGCAATTGTTAAACCTACTTAAAAGTCTTTTCTTATATTAGCTCTTGATTGCAGAGACTATCTTGCTACACGTTTGTACACCACGCAGCATAATGAGGCCCCAATACTGATTACAGATAAGAGGCCTCCTGTCCATTTCATCTTGAACAAAGACGGCAAAAGCCCCAACAAAGCTATGCACAGGTAATTCTATCTTCACAACTCCAGCAAGACATTGTTACACAGCAGCATCATGCTGACTTCTTGTCCTGCTTTTGTACCAACTGGCCCCCATTTTTCTGATGTTCTCTTATCAAGAGAGGAAACCATATACATTCAAACACAAGACTTCAGACTGTTAGTGAATTAAGTAGAGCTCACCCATTAGTTGCTTAAGTATTCTTAAATTCTGACCTATTAAATATTGGGAAGTTCCCTGGTTGTACATAATGGCTTTATGTGCTGCTCCCCTGACTGATAGTTTCATATCCGGTATGTTTTCAATAATTCAACAAAATGCATCCCATTACCACTATAATCTCATTAGACATATGCTATAAATTAGAAGCACTACTTTTCTTTTTACTGGCAATTATAGACTTTTAATAGATTATTTTAACTTCTATGAGTAAAGAGGGCCACATTTTCTCAAAGTTACCTCTGATGGGTCCCCACCTGATTTGTATCTGCAAATAAATACTTGCAAAATTTAAGGCTGTGTTGAGGTCTGGTGGTAGATTATTGTTGTACTTTTCAACAACAAAAAAATACAACAACAAAAAATATTAAAACAGCTACACTACATCATAGCATACTTGATGGATCTCATTAAATATAATTTGAAGCAACTGGATGGAAGATATCAATAAAAATATTGCAACTAGAGAGTTTGTGAGCACTACCAAAATCTACAGCATCTGATTTAGAGACCAAAGCAATGTTAGATGCCTGGGAAAAGACAGATGTCAAATTATTTGAATAAGCTTCATAAAATCACCTCCCATTTCTCATTTTATCAGAACCAAATCGTAAAAAAAATTCTGGTTTGCTATCACAAATATCTACATGTTAATACTTTTTTTAAAATAGTTTTTCTGTTTAGTGTATTAGTAACTGATTAACTTATTGGTACATGTGATGGGGTGTACCTACCCCCCACCAGCCCCAAAAGGGTTAACTGTGCTTTGCAGGCTGAGGAAGCCCCACCCCTCAGACCCTGCTACACATGCTCAGCCTGGAGGCAGAGTATAAAAGGAAGCAGCCCACGTCAGTCTGGGCAGGCTGTTGAAGTGGGATGACACAGACTGCTGGCTCTCTTCAGGGAGTTGCTACAGGCCTTGATTACAGACTCACGACACACAGAGCTCCAGATGGAATCCAAGCTGCCTGACGAACCCAGAGAAGAGACCGCACCAGCAGGAGCTACACTGCTTGAGGACCCCAGAGACCTGGGGGGAACCATGGAGCATCGCTGAGGGAGAAAGGGTAGGAAGCAGCCCAGGGGACTTAGACTTTGCTCTGGTGAGGGAACTGGCCAGCGTCTTTTGGGAAGATCCCTGCTGACTCAGTGGTGAGCACTCCCATCACTGCCAGGGCCCTGGGATGGGACATGGAGGAGCAGGGAGGGCCCGAATCCCCCTACCCTGGGCGCCCCACTTCCCCAACAAGCCAATAGGCCACACTGTATCCCAGAAGTGGGCGCATTTATTGACTCTGGCCCTTAGGCTACTCTGTCCTGGGTAGAAGGACCGCGCTATTGACTCCGGTTATTAGGCAACACTACCCTGAGTAGAAGGGCTGTGCTCTTGACTGGGCTATTTGACCATGTTGCCCTGACTAGGAGGGCTGCTTTATTGACTCCGGCCATTAGGCCATACTACCCCAGTTTATAGTCAGGGTCACTAATGTGGGACCTGACTGCGGTACAGCCTTTCCCTTTCTTCTCTCCACATGTGACCCAGCACCTGTGACGGGATGTACCTACCCTGCAACAGTACAATGCACAGGGATGCAGACATACACTAAGGTTAATGGGAGTTGTGTGGCTAAATTCCTATGCATTATAGTAAAAATTTACTCCACAGATAATAGACTGTTTTCCTTTGGTCTGTACTCTGAAAATGAATATAATTTTTGTTAAATTACCCAAGAGCTCCTTGTCTGATGTCAAGATAGCAGCCCACCAACTTTTAGATCATGAGTAGTCATATAATCATAATATGTCTTGTATATTGTTTTTACGTCAATGGAAATGTATAGGAAAAGAGTTAGAATGTCAGCAGAGAAAGAATGGCTTTAATATAATTCAATGTTATAAATAGGTTCTTTCTGTTAAATCTTTTTTTATTGAAAATGGCAGGTTCAGTATTAGTATTTCAGCAATATGTAAATACTAGTTTGACATAATTTGATATAACTAGATAAAATACTTGCTCCAATTAATTTCAAATAAATTAAAGACCCTGATATTTGGCCCCCTGCAACATATTAAGTTCCTCTTTTTTTGGCTGAAGTTAATTGGAGGTTAAAAAATGGTGCATCAAACTTTGATCTTTAATGGTGTGATTCTACTCTGAAAAGCAACTAAAAATAGCATTGTGGATTTCTATGTTTAGTGTAAGTGAGATGTGTATGTCAAATCTGCTTTACAGTATTCTGAAGCCCACTTTGTAGTCTGTTAAAATTTGAATATTTTATTTCAATATAGTAACTTAGAATTTCTGAGAGAACAGGGAAGACTTGCATTATATCCTTGATTAGCCAACTAAGAGCTGTAAGTTTTAAAATTATTAGTATTTTTGCAATAAATACTTCAGCTTTTAGCTTCACTTTATTCACCCCAGGTTAGTTATTGGATCTATCTGATTCTTGGACTCCATTAAGCCAGTCCAGTGGTGTAAAGGACCTTTAAACTTGGTAGAAACAGCCTCTAGGGAATACACTAATGGAAAATAAAATCTCAGAAAAAAGCATTAGTTTAAAACTATAAAAATATAGCTGTTTTCTAAACATTTCATACATTCTTTATATTATGACTTGTTATTCAGTGGAATTCCTTCCATTAATAAAACTACTTCTGTAGTTTTAAGGCTCAGAGGCTTATGCTTAGGTGGTCTTGCTAGAAGTCTTCTTTGTTGTCTGGCTTTTCCCACACACTTATTGTCCCTTTTTGGGAACGTATAGTCAATTGTACTCCCCAAATTATCCTCGAAGTTCAATTTCCCAGGAAATCTTACACATGCTGAAATTTCATGGTTATTCCTGTCTTCAAAAGAAACTACTTTGTTCGGGTTAGCATGGTCAGCGTGGCACACTTTTGCTCCTTTCTCTTTATTAGTACAAGTTCCATTTAAGCCTCTCGTACCATTAGAAATTGCATCTTTTCTAGATGTAACAGAATAGGATTTTTGAGAGAGTATTTTCTGGAAAGGCTTATGGGCTAAATCCTTGGCATGCCTGGAAAATTGTAGATTTAAATTTTGATCAATGCTGTGCTGACTAGAATCAGAATCTCCTAAATGAAAGTAGCTTATACCATTTAAAGTTAAACCCTGTTGAGAATGTGGTGGATCTTTATTGTTATGAAGTCTTTGGAGGCTATCTTGAGATTTTTCAAGTGTATGGCCTAATAATGTTTGCTTGAAGAACAATCCAATTCCAGGTATGAAAAGCTCTGGTTCCATCTGCTTTGCAAGTTTGGTAGTATTTGTTTGAGATCCTTGCTGACTGACATCACGATTGGCTGATATATCCTTCCAGGTTAATGGATTATACACAATATATCCATCAATAGGACATGCATTTTTTTGGTTCAATAACCAGTTGTCAATACATTCTCTGTGGAACTTAAAAAAGAGAGTCAGTTAAGATATATGGAGCTGTGTCCTGATAATTATCAACAATATAATAATAATCCAACTTGGAAGAATACTATAGAAGTCATTATTCTTGCATGCAAAAACAACATTCAAAGGAGCCGGATTCTTCTCTCTTACAATTATAAACCAGAAGTACCTTCACTGGGTCTCAGTGGAGCTACATTAGTGTATAATTGGCATACTCCGTTCATGTATCAAGTCCCAACTCTAATTTACTACGGAAAATGCCTTACCTCAACTTAGATTGGCTGCTGTAAATCAATACATTTGAAGCACATTTATTGATGTGCTTCAGATTTCAAATAAATTTTTAAATCATGAAGAAAATAGTTGCACCTATGCTCACTGATCTACAGACTCAATGTTGACTTCAGTATTTTTCTTTCAGCCTAATTCTCCTGGCACTTTGCTTGCCACTCTTTCTAGAAATCTATAAAAAGATACTAACTATAGATGTTAGATTAATATTTATTTGTGTACTTTCAGGTAACACTGGCTTTTCTTTTTCCAGGATGGTGTGAATGGCTATAAAACTAGTTCATCATGTTTGTAAACTAGAAGATCCCCAGCAGTTATACAAATCTGAAAAAGGATGTCTTCTATGAGTTTCCTAAGGTGTGCTGGAGAAGAGAGACTTCTCCTGTAGCCTGCTTATAATGCACGTGGTAAGGTACTAGAGTGGTCTAATCAGATAGGTAGTCCCAAGCCATGGCATTTACAAAAATGTTTGCCAATTTGTTGCAAGACATCTGAGTTTCAGATGAGTGAAGCTCCTTTCTACAAATGTATATTGAGAGAACTCTAAGGTTGCAAGTCTAAGCACTCCAAAGTCAAGAAATACTATAAGTTCCATTTCAGGAAACCCCTCAGAGCACAGGTCAGAGGTGTTCCTCTCTCCAAAGAAGAAAAGGAGTTTGCTCATTTGTTAGAGACACAGGGTATGTCTTCACTGCAGAAAAAAAAATCCTAATTCAGGTTAGCTAACAAGCGTTGAAATAGCAGTGAAGACCTGGCAATTCTGCTTTTTAACTTGGGTTGCAATGTTGTAGCTGTGTCAGTCCCAAGGTATTAGAAAGACAAGGTGGGTGAAGTAATATCTTTTATTGAATCAACTGCTGTTGGTGAGAGAAACAAGCTTTTGAGCTTACAGAGGGCTCTTCTTCAGGTCTGGGAAACGTACTCAGGTTAGGTCTACACTCTTGCATCAGTGCAGCTTAACTGCTGTAGCACTTCTGGTGAAGATGCTTTAAGCTGATGGGACAGTGCTCTCCCTTCAGCTTAATAACTCCACCTCCATGACAGGTGGTAGCTATGTCAGCGAGAGAAGCTCTCCCACTAACACAGCACTGTCTACAAGGGGAGGGAGGGTTAATGTTGGTATAACTACGTCACTCAGGGGGGTGGATTTTTCACAGCCCTGAGTGACATGGTTATTCCAAAGTAAGGGCGTAGCATAGACCTGGCCTCAGTGTCACAACTAAATACAAGATGGAACATATTGTTTAGCATAAGTAGTTAACACGTATTTCAAGGGACCATTCAAGGTGAAGTGGGTGGTTAGCACCCCTCCAGTCATAGCATGGAAAGGAAGGGGGAAACAACTGGAAGGAAGTTGTTAGTGGGTTATATATTGTTGTAATAAGTCATAAATTCAGTATTTCTATTCAGTCCATGATTTTTAGTGTCTAGCAAAGTTTTATGAATTTAAGCTCCCAGGCTCGCCTTTTGAAAGGTTTCCTTTGAGGATGAGGACAAAGAGGTCAGATTTAGAGTGATCGCTTTGTGAAAAGTGTTCACCTGTAGGGGATGTGGTAGTTTTGTCTTTTATCATTTTCCTGTGCAAGTTCATTTGAAAGTGTAGTGATTGTCTGGTTTCACCCACATAGTTGCTATAGAGGCATTTAGTGCACTGGATGAAGTACACTATATGTTGTGATAGACATGTGTAGGACCCATGGATCTTGAAAGGTGTGTTGTGGGGGGTGTTAATCATTGTAGCAGTAGAGCTATGTCTGCAGGTTTTGCATCTGCTGTTCTGGAAGGGTGTGGTGCCCCTTTGAGTTGGTGTGTCCTGGTCTGTGGGGAGATTGCTTCTGACGATGAGCTTGGAGAGGCTGGGGGGGTTTTGAAGGCCAGAAGAGGGGGGGTTGAGAGATTTATTTCAGGATGGAGTCCCCATCAAATATGGGTTGTAATTGTTTAGTGATACCCTTATGCTTGTTTTTGTTTAGTAGTTTGTTTATGTAATTGTTTAGTGATACCCAGTGTGGGAGGGCAGCTGATAACTAGGGGTGTGTGGTCAGAGGGAATTTTATTTCTGTATTGAAGCAAGTTCTCTTGGGGTATTTGGGTGACCCGTTCCATGATGTGATCTACTTCTCTGGTAGAGTATCCTTGTTTGGTGAAGGCAGTTTTGAGTGTGTTAAGGTGTATATCCTGGACTTTCTCCTCAGAGCATATTCTGTCGTATGAGTGCCTGGCTTTAGATAAAAGCAGCAAAGAATCCTGTGGCACCTTTGGGGTGGTTACTGGATCTATGAAGGTAGGTGTGGTGATCCGTAGGTTTCTTGTATATAGGGTTCCATTGCTAAAGCTGATCGTGATGTCCAGAAAGTTGATGCTGGTGTGGGGGTGTTCCAAAAAGAGTTTAATGGACGACTGGTGGGTTGTTGAAGTTGTAGTGGAAATCTCTGAGGGAGTTTTTTGTCTGTCCGGAGGATGAAAATATCATTGATGTATCTCAGGTGTATCATTGTTTTTGTAGTGCATTTGTCTAAAAATTATTCTTCAAAGTTACCCATGAGGAGGCTGGTATATTGGGGAGTTATCCTAGTACTCACAGCTGTTCCCATGGTTTGGACAAAGTGTCTATTGTTGAATGTTAAATTGTTATGGGTGAGGATGAAATAGATGTGTTTGAGGAGGACAGCTGAGGGTTGCTCATTGTCTTGTAAATATTTGAGGCAGACAGCTATGCCATCATTGTGACGGATGTTGGTGTATAAGGAGGTGATGTTCATGGTGACAAGGATGGTGTTCTGAGGGCAGCTGTTAATGTTGGAGTTTGTGGAGGAAGTCTGTTGTGCCCCGGAGGAAGCTGCACCATCAACACACCTTTCAAGATCCATGGGTCCTATCCATAGCTATCACAACATGTGATATACCTCATTCAATGCCCCTACAGCAACTGGCTAGACAATCACTACGCTCTTGTATGAACTTGAACAGGAAAGTGATAAAGCACAAAACCACCTCACCACCTGTGGGTGAACACTTTTCACAAAGCAATCACTCTATATCCGACCTCTAAGTCCTCATCCTCAAAGGGAACCTGCACAACACCTTCAAAAGGTGAGTCTGAGAGCTTAAAATTCATACCTTTGCTAAACACTAAAAATCAAACATTGAATAGAGACACTGGATTTATGGCTTATTACAACAATCTATAGCCCACTGACAACTCCCCCCAGCTGTTCTCCCCCGCCTTCCTTTCCTCCCTATGACTGGAAGCAGGATCAGCTCTAGGCACCAGCAAACCAAGCATGTGCTTGGGGCGGCACAATTTCAGGGGCAGCACAATTTCAGGGGCAGCATTCCGGCCACTTTTTTTTTTGCTTCAGGAGGTTTTTTTTTTTTTTTTTTGCTTGGGGCAGCAAAAAACCGAGAGCCGGCCCTGACTGGAAGGGTGTCAACGGCCCACTTCACCCTGAATGGTTCCTTGAAATATATTAACTACTTATATTAAACAATCTGTTCCATCTTGTATATAGTTGTGACACTGAGGCTACGGCTACACTACAGAGCTTACAGCAGCGCAGCTGCACCGATGCAGCTGTAACGCTGCTAGTGCAGATGCTCTAAGCCGATGGGAGAGAGCTTATTCATACCCGAGTGACTTTTTGTATGCCGACATAAGCTGTAGTGTAGACGTAGCTTGAGTAAGCTTTCCCAGAGCTGAAGAAGAGCTCTATGTAAGCATGAAAGCTTCTCTCTCTCACCAACAGAAGTTAGTCCAATAAAAGATATTAGCTCACCCACCTTGTCTCTAATATCCTGGGACCAACACGCCTACAACAACACTGCATTCAGCATACTTCACATATTCCCTCCAATGCTTACATTTTCATCAACTTTGTAGAAGAGAATTATAAGTGTCTAGACTATGTTAAAGAGCTGAACCACAAGCATGAACACACAGGCTAACACTGGGATTTTGGCATGAACACTGGGTTTTGGGTTCAGTAAAATTTAGAGCCTTTAGTTTCCTTTACCTTGTGATTACATGGCAAGAGTCTTGCATACTGACCAAGACAAAAGATCTTCAAGCAGAGCCTACATTGCAGACCTGGAGCAAGAAAGTTGCTACATTTTCTAATCAACATCAGAGGTAAAGATTTTACAATGTGCTTTGGGATGCAACTGGACCTAAACAATAGAAAATACACATGTTTTTTCAGTACATAGTAGGAAAATAGCAATAGAAACTGAAACCTTCAAAATGGCAGGCTAGTTTTGGTGATAGGACTATCACTTTACAGGCTGATGGTTCAGCAGATTAATGTGTTTGGCCACTATTACTGAGGACCTGATCTTGCTACAAAACCATCATCAGTGGACCCACAGAAGAGAGGCCGTTATGATAATCTAATACAGAAGGTCAGACTAAACAGGCCAGAGAATTTCACTCAAGTAATTCTTGCATCAAGCCTATAACGTTTGGTTGAAAGATTATAATCTCCTTTTTATTTCTGCGAGAACCAAGGCACAAAAAGGGGTCACGTGAGTTGCTCAAGGTCACGCAGGGAGCTTGTGCTGAGCCAGGAAATTAATCCTTATGTCCTGAGGCCCAGGCTAGTGTCTTAACCACAAGGCTATCCTTCCTCACTAAGACTTTCTGTGAGGTATACACAGATTTTGTTTGCATGTGTGGATCCTGTTGCAGTTAGAGTGCACTAAAACAGTATTCTGTTCTAGTACAAAGTGGCATGATGCTAGCTCTTAGTTATCAATGAACTGCAAAGAGTTTGATTTCAATAAGCACATCAATTCATATTTATTCAAATCTTTTTCATCTGCAAACCTGGATGGTAAGCCTATTTTCATAAGGTTTTCTTATGATATTGCTGGTAGTTTCTCTTTCCATTCAGAAATTCCACAAACACATTTAATTTTTTAAATGCATAGTTTTTGCTTTTTGCTGTCTTTTTTTTTTACTGCTATTCAAAGGGTAGTTCATAATGTGATGGTTTACAATGTTTTTCCAAGGCTCATGCCATTAGTCTCTAAACACAGGTGAGCAGAATCACACTCACCTGCGAAGTGCATTTAAAATTTTATTTTAGCTAGATTAAGAATATACGAAGTTAATACACATCTGGTTTCTCTAAAGCATTTCCTGTTACCCTTTACATTATCGTTTCTATAAACAAAAGTCAATGTTAATGAATTGAAAAAAAGAATTGTTTTTAAAGAATGTTGAATTTGATTACATTAAATAGTATGAAAAAATTGTATCTTACTTCTCCTGAAGATGTAACATCTCTTCTTTAGAATTATCGCCTGGATTAACGCTTTTTAAATTTCCTCCTGAAGTTGACAATTGTGAAACTTGGTCAAGTGACCTCCACCTCTGATTTCTCTTCTGTTGAATACAAAAAGAGCTAATGAAAGACCGCAGAATATGGTGCAAGAAGTAATTGAGAAAAAAACCTCCAATTTTCAATAGCCAAAATATGGTTTTTGTAAATCATGAAAAGAAACGATGAACAATTTAACAAATTTGTTCTCTAGAAATTTCTGTAGCAACAAATAGAGATTAATCGCCATTCTGACTAAGTCCCTATATTTTAAGAGGCTCTCTTGTATGAGGTTTTGCAAAAGCTCTGAAGTGCTGTGCTGTCTCTCACAACAGTGCAGGACAATCTTGGCCCTTATGTCTAACAAACAAAAAACCCAAACAGACTTATCCTTATAGATGGTAAACTTGAAGAGTTAATATTTCTGGGTCTTGAGAAGCAAAACTGCAGAACCTGCCATTGAACCTATGGAGGCTATGGCAATCCTCATTCACGTGGTTTGTGTCTTGACTCTACACAGTGAATTAGTGATATAAAAATTAGTTAACTATGGAAATGCACAAATTGATAATAGGCTAGATCACTGCCCAAGCCTTTCAGATCCTGGGGTAGGGCACAGTGGAAGGCCAAGGTAGTTCACAGTGATAACCCCATGCCTTCGATTTAGGTCTGTGCTCCCAGCACTCCCCTGGCACTGCGGTTCCAACACAGCCATGTTGACAGGGATCTTCCAGCTAGTGGCGGTCCTGAGCATTTTTAAAGGGTGATCCTACCAAGGAGTGGGGCACCGAGAAGTTAATACAGTATGTTCTGTATTATTTTTTCATCGAAAATACCACCGGACATGAGGGCCAGGAGAGGGGATGACGACATTCAGTCCCCCCGCCCCGAAATGACCCATTCTCTGTCTGTCCCGTTTCTGCAGAGAGTAATTTGAAAGGTCCAGAGCAAGACAGAAGCTGAATAGTACAGAAGCAGCCTACATTCCTGTCATGTTTCCTTCCTCACCCCCACAATTGAGCCTATTTTGAAGTACCATTTCAGTTTACGGTTCTACTCCTTCCTTGCTATTTAAGTATTTCATAGTGGTTTATATTCAATCACAGGTAATCTTCGTCACTGTAATGGTGTTTTTATTTTTAAAAAACAAGATCAGCTTTACATTCCTACGTAAAATGTTTTCTATATCTGACCATTAGATAGCTTTGGATATGATACAATAAAATATAGTTCTGTACCTGTCGAAAGGTGAAAACATGTGGAGGATGGCAAAAGCTAGTGAAGCATTCATGGCATAGGTGATATTCACTACACTCAGTGCACCTAAAAAATAAAAATATAAGGTAGTTAGAGTGGAATGTTAACAGTTTAGTATAACTTATTAATGTATGAAAAGCCTTTGTTGAAAATTCTACTACTTAGAATCAGGAAGCCCCATATTACAGTATAAAATTATCTTAACTCGAGCCCATTTCATCAGTGAAAGTTTTTATAAAATAAAACCCTTTGCTTTGTTTCTGGCTGAATTTTATACAAAAGTGAATTGTATATGCCAGTGTTGTGGTCTGCGGACCCCTGGGGGTCCACAGACTATGTCAAAGAGGTCAGCGAAAAGTTGTCATTACCACAGAACAGTGGTTTTCAACCTGTGGTCTGCAGACCCCTGGAGGGGGTCTGTTTCACCAACAGAAGGAGGGGTTGAAGTCTCTGGAAACTGAAAATAGGTGAGAAATAGGTTTAGGCAAAGATCCTTCACCTAGGAAGACAAGGGTAGCCAGCATCTTGTACTTCTGTGGAAGATCCTGACCGAGGAAAAGTCAGTCATAACTGAGAAGAATACTGGTGAGAGACAACCATCTTGAACAAAGCCGGTACCTAGTTAGATTAAGTTTTAGATGTGTTTTCAATTTTACTTGCTTTTAAGGGCATATCTATGCTATAAAATTAAGTAGACTTAAGTTAGGTCGACCTACAGCCACCACAAACATGAATAATTTTACTCACATCACTTGCAATACGATTTCTTGTTTGAGTAAAGTTACTTGTGTGCTTTTAGTGGATATAGCCATAAGTCTTCAGATGAAATGCATTACACTAAGGAATTCGGAGGTGCTGACTCAACCTCATATATCATTGAGCTAAAGATCCCATTAGGAGTCTGTTACACCGATCGCTGTAATGTAAATTGACCAGAAATCAGCACCAAGGGCTTGAGCATATAATTAGACTTGAGCTATAAGAACCAATGTCATCTATCCCACAGAGAAATGCTGTTTGTTTAGCTATAGTAAAGACAAAAGGGAATAAGTAGTAAATTATAGGTTGTTACAAGGAATTGTACTGTTAAATTAAGTGTTTTAAAAGTACTTACTTGTAGCATTTTCCCTCAATTGGAAATGCTCTGCAGTTATTACAGGGGAGTCCAAGGTGTTTGTCAAGTCTCACTTTCTCTGCTGCAGTCACAAGCTGAGTGGAGTTCCTGAATTCTTCTAAAATGAGCTTTAATGGTGCAAATTCTTCTCTACAGAGGGGACACTTCACCACAGAGTCACTCTCTAATTCACCCTGGTGATCAGCCCAAATCTTCATACATGTGATGTGAACGTTGTTTCCACAGCCGTGCCTACAGAAAGTAAGGTTATGTCTATGATACAATCTTAAGTCAACCTATTTTAGGTGACCTTACAGCCACCACATTAATTACTGCAGTGGCTGATGTCCACACTTCCTTCCTTCTGTTGGTGGTGCATGTCCTCAGCAGGAGTTCCACCAACTGAAGAGGGGCAGTGTGGAGAACTGAGAGTCAGGGCTGTCAGCTCCACACAGCTCCCCACTGGGAGCCCAGCTGCTGCCTGGGGCTTCTCACCTTCACGCTTCTCACCTCTAGTGGGGAGATTCGTGCCTAGAGTCCAGTCAGCTGCTGTGCTCCTGGCAGGGAGCCAGGACCCCAAGGGGCAGCAGAGTTCCCAGCGGGGAACAGGGAGCCTGGGCAGCAACCCAGCTTGGAGCAGAGACAGGGCAGCAGCCTGGCTGGGGGGCCAGGAGTTGGCTTTATTGACAAGAATGACAGCCAATGTAAGGAACACAGTGTCTACACAGACACTGCATCATCTTAACTACACCGACATAAGTCCTACACCTCTTGTTGAGGTGTTTTTATTATGTCTCCATAGCAGGGGAGTTACATCAGCGGGAGGAGCATTTCAGGGTGTAGACTTCCACTGTTTTGTCAATGAAAGCTGACTTTTGTCGAAAAAACTGTAGAGTGTAGACAGGGTCTGAAACAGGCATCAATTACTGTACCCTTTCCATAAACATTTAGAAAACCCAGTATCATTAATACAATAGTTTTTCAGCTACAACACAAGAGCCCTGCTTTGTTTCAAAGAGCATTTATAAAAAACCCATTCCTAAAAATTAACTATTTAAAATTACGATTTTTACATGTCAAGACCAGCCCTCCAATGGGATCCCTGCACCATTAACTGTGTAGAAACTTTCTATCATTAGCTAACACAAAAAACTTTCTGAGTTGCCACCATGAAAACAAACTAGAAAAACTATACATCTAACCTGCAATAAGTGATGGGAAACATTTTCTTTAGTAGCTCTTCCTGGCAAATAGGACAGACATCCTCTGCATCAATTTCTTTCTGATTAATGTATCCATCATCCTCTTTCTGTAATGTTTTGGTGGAGAGAGTGTTTGCTCTTGGGGGGAGTGTCTGTTCTTGCTGTAATTGCTGAAGTATATCATTGATCTCTCCTTCCAGAAGACCCAGCTGAAAAGCATCTATAGAAAACTCAAATTAAAGCTCTTTGGCAAAAATTTAACATTTACTAATACTCAGCTATCATAACTTTCAGGGTAAATCATCTGCAGCAAACCAACCATGTCAGTGCTTCTAGTGCCAGAAATTTTGTATATCTTCATTTCTCATTTGCAATTTGTAACGATAGTTTGTACAACTTCACATCTAAAACTGATCTTTATGGCAAAATTGGTTCAAAGGTTTTTCTATAGAACGCAAGTCAGGTTTCCTGAAACAACACCAAAATATGGTGGTGTATATGTTTAAACTATGATCAGAAGCAACCCCAAACAGCAGCTATTAATTTATTCCAGGAGCCCCTTCACCCCCAGAACCTGTGTGGCACAAACATGGCTAGAAGGGAGTTGCACTTTCTGTAATGAGTAGTATGAGGTGCAGTGCAGAATCTGTCCAAGTGCAAAATGGATTATACGTTTGCCAAATCAATGAAGTACTTGGATCTGAAAATGTTTTATGATACCCTGAGTGGGATAGGTGCTTTATTAAATCACATGATCATCTACTCTAAGGCCTTGAAAGTGTTGCAAATTACTATATTTTTCTTTAAGTACTTTACAGTTGTACCTTTAGCAGCAGTGTTACAGATATGAAAAAGGTGTCATATTTCAGAATCCTGACAATGCTCCAAAGCATTAAAATGTTGATATGCTAGTTAGGGGAAAAGTCATTGATCTAAAAGCTGATCTTATCCAACCTCCGGAGAACTTTGCCTTTGTGCATTTAAACTCTGTATGCAAGATAAAACAAGCAAGCAAAAATAATTATACTTACATTCATGGTTTCTTGGAATTTTGAATTTTTTCAACAATATCCTAACAATGATAATAAGATAACCATCAGGTGGTGCTTGTGGAAGTCAACTAAAGCTAACTACTGGCTATTACTTTCAACTTTACTGTGACATTGCACTCCATAATGTTTTATGGAAATATGCTTATGAGTGTGAATATGATGTAACTGGAATATGCTTTAGGCAAAAGGTCTCTTGTAAGGTATAATCTACTGAGTATGTTCATCCTATTTGTATGCATGTATCATTCTTGTATCTGAAGCTAGAAATATGAAGTATAGCTGAGGTCCTATTGTAATTATGCAGTGTGGGCCATTAATGGTGGGTTAGAATCTTGATGGCTCCCATTGACTAGTACAATTGTTTGTAAATGACTCTGTTTACTTGCAAACCTTTCTGGGTACCTGCGGGCTAGCCCTGGACAGATGGAGGCTGGGGTCTCACAGGACATGTGAACATGTCACCTGATACTGGAATCCATCTTAAATCTGGTGCTTTTCCATTAGGAGGAGGGGAGGAGACCTAGAGACAAAATATTCCCGCCTTGTGCCAAAGCTATAAAAGGGGGTGGAACAGAACAAAGGGGGCGGCCAGTCATGAAAACACCCCTAGTTTCCACTTAAGATGTCAAGGACTGTACCAGGGGAAAGGATTGGGCCCAGACTAGGAAGGAGTCTAATCAGCTTTGGGGGCATGGACCAGACCTGAGTCTGTGTTGCAGCAGGCTAGCGTGTCTGGCTCAACAAGGCAGGGTTCTGGAGTCCTAAACTGGCAGGGAAAATGGGCTCAAAGGTAATTCTAGCACATCAGGTGACAGTCCCAAGGGGGGGGTCTCTGTGACCGAACCCATCACATTTACATTTCAAGAACAACAGCCATCTTAAATACTTCAGAGAGAAAATATTAGGACTAAAACTGTAAGAACAAAAGTTTACAGTGCTAAGTTACAAATGCGTTTTTATCCAAACTGGGGTCCTCTGTGCCTCTGCCAGTTGTTTGAAAGCCTCAATTACCAATTATTTCTACTATTTCCCCCCAATTCTTTGCCATTTTCTAATCCATGACAGTACTTTAGCTACAACCCCAGATCTATTTGGTTTCCTTAAGAGCCTCTTATGAGGGACATTTTTGAAATCCAAATTAAAATTATATCCACCTGTTCTCTTTCATCCCCTATTTTGTTTGTACAAATAATTCTCTTAGATTGGAAATACATAATTGACTACATCTAACTGATTAAATTGCACACTGGCACAACATTCAGAGAAACAATTTCATGCTTAATTCTAGAGCAAACATGAGGAGAAACTATTGTTGATTGAGTCTTATGTGACACACAAGCGTTAATTTACAAAGTAGAAATAGCCATTAAATAGTAACAACACTCTGAGGGGAAGGAGGAAATAAGATACCCAAACATAATTCCCTTTCTAAAGTTTCTAGAGTCAGTTAAATAAGGCCTTTTTGACTAACCATCTCATTTTAAAGTTGCAAGTAAAGTCCTTAGAGGTGGCATGAATGCTGCTTAAAGATCTCAGAAGGCCTGTGCACTGCAGAACAAATAAGGAACCAAGCAGGCCAGGCGTGAACCAATTAGCTCAATGGCAAGGTTTGAGAGGCCATTTAAGCTAGATAAAAATCCTTTAAACTTTGGAAATCTGACCAATGGCCAATAAAAAGTGCCTAAGTTACAGCAGGTAAAAAGTAAGAGGGAAACCAGAGGGCCAAATTGATTTTCAAGAGCAAATATGCAAAGGTGTCAAAGCCATCAAGAAATTCTTTATGAAGCCTCTCATAAAATTGATAGGTCTGCTGACTCACCAGGGCCTAAAGGGAGAAATTAAGCAACATAAGGACATTGCTG
Source organism: Platysternon megacephalum (assembly GCA_003942145.1). Classification (NCBI taxonomy): domain Eukaryota; kingdom Metazoa; phylum Chordata; order Testudines; family Platysternidae; genus Platysternon; species Platysternon megacephalum. The sequence continues at coordinate 1,278,530 of QXTE01000009.1, read as the reverse complement.
AGACTCTAAATCATTTCCTTGCATCAGTCTTCACCATGGAGGATGTTGGTGAAGATACCTATCCTGGGCCTGGGTTCTCCTGGTAATAAAGATGAAGTACTCTCAGAGAGCGGGGTATCAAGGAAGAGGTGCTAGAGCAAACTGATAAATTAGAAAGCAACCAATTTTCCTTTACAGCAGCCATGACTAGTTTGTCCCCATCATTTCATGTTAACCTAGGGGGTTTGTAATTTATTTACCTGAATCTGAAGTAAGACTCACTGGTCTGTAACTTCCAGGTTCACTCCTACTACTCTCTTCCAGATAGTTACAAAGTTTGCTACCCTCCATTCTACATTTAAAATAGGTAATTTTAATGCGAAATTACACATTTCCGTGAGCACTTCAGCCACCTCATTCTTAGGTTCTTTCCCTGCTCTTCCACCTATACTACGAAGTTAAGAGGTAAGTGTGGTTGTTTCAGCAAATCCTGTTTTGACACCTGATCTGTACCAGTGCTTCATCTTCCCTGGAGGAGAGGAAGGCGTAAGGGTTGGCCTTGCCCCCGCATCCGGGGGGGAGAGGGGGAGATGCCCCACGAACAACGCCTTTACCAACAGATGTGGCTGCACAGGTCCTTCTCCCTCAGGAACGTGGCGCAGGTGCAGGAGTGAGGCTCCCCCAGGAACACCTGGGGAAACAGACAGACAGCGGCGTTGGTCGCGGCGGCCTCGGGAAGGACCTTGCGGCTCCCTTGGCTGACTCTCCAGCAGACCCAGCCGGCCAGGCTCGCTGCCCTCTGCGGGGCGGGGGGTCACTCAGCACCCAGCGGCGGGCAGGGCTGGCGCGGCACCGCGGGCTTCATAGCGAGCGCGCCCCTGCCCCCCATCTCTCCGTACCCGGTGCGCGGGCCCTCCCTCCTCCTGCAGCACGAAGCCGGTGGGGCCCAGCTCCCGCACGATGCGCATGGTGCTGCCTAGCGCCTGGTCCTGCTGCCAGCTCAGCCCGGCGCTTGCGCTCCGCCGCCGGGACATGGCGGGGTCCCGGCTGGGAGCAGGTGGAGGAGCCAAAACCGCCGCCGCCGCCACAGACTCTCTGCCGTTGATGCCGGTCCCCATAGAAACGGCGCGTCCCCGGGAGCATTCCGCGCCTCTCAGCGCGCGCGCGCGCGCCCGTGGGTGGCGGGGGCAAAGCGACGCGGTGACGATGACTGACAGGGTGTGACGCGCGCGGCCCCTTGGCTCCACAGGAGCCGTTAATTGCTGGTGTGTCGCGCGGCTGCCGGGTCCTAGCCACGAGCCCTTCCAGGCCACCGGGCGTTCGTGCTGCGCGGGCGTCCGCGGATCGGCCTCTGCCCGGCGCTCGGCCCCGGGGCTCCCGTGTAGAGCCGCGCAACTCCGTGGGGCTCGGACTGTTCCGTTTGTTGTTCGGGAAATTCGTGTTATTTCCCGCTGTCAGCTGCCCATCTCGGGCCTGGTCCTGCCCCGGGGGTGGGGAGAGGCCGGGCCAGGTCCTGCCCCGGGGTAAGAGGCTGGGGGGTGACCTGCGCCCCGGGGGATTAACACGAAATTCCAGGTACGGGGGGGCTGGAGATTAAATCCACCCCACACTCTCCCCAGGCAGAGACTCGGCTTGGTTCCCACGCTGGGTGTTGTGACCTGGTGCACAGGCTCGCAGCACCACTCAAGTCTGGCGTTGGCCTGTCCGAAGGGGCGGAGGCCAGGCCAAACCAGAGTAGTGCTGCGACTCCCCCGCCCGGTTTTTCCATCTTATTTTGTGTTATTTCGCAATTGTAAAAAAATCACATATAAGTAGAACTATGACCCACCACCACCACCACATCCCACAGCCTCCCACACAATAGATTTAGCTTCAGGGGGCATCTGGCAGGGGTTTGGAGCAAACAAGCAAGTAGATAATGGGGATTTATGGAGCAGCATCCAAGCCCTTCTTCCCAGTGTGTAACTGCTCTTTTATTGCAGGGCCTTTCACCTGTGGGCTTTACCCTTTCTGTTTAATCTTTCGTGGCCATTGTGAGATGTCTTCCGCTGCAGCGTTATTAATGTTTGGCCTTAGGTCTCTCTTCATTAACTCGGCCTTTTTATAGTCTTACTTCCAGAGTCTGCTTCACTTGGTGGAAGTGACCTGGCTGCAGTTTAACCTGGATAAGGAAGGGATGGTTCTTTGCAGCAGAACCTAAGGAATGGTCCGGGGCAGTGTTTACAACATCAGCTGGGAGGGAGTGGATACTTGCCTTGTGCCAAAATCATTCACATCATAGGTAACTGGCCCAAAAATAGCAGCCCTAATTTAGAACTTAATTGAAATCCTGTGTGAACTCTTTACCTTTCTTTAACCTCATTTTTGTATTTCCCTCTTTATTATGAGTAACTAAAAATAAACCTAAGAACACTCTCAGGGGTTTATTCAATATTATTTTTACTCTTCACTGTCTGTAGCATTTCCTCGAAAGTTTGAAAATAACACTTTGTCCTCTACCATTTGGCAAAATTTGATTATTTTCTTATGCAGCTGAAATTAATCTGGTATTTTGTATTTAATTTTTTCATGCTTATGTACCAGTAATATAATGAAATGTGAGTGTCGGTCTGGGAACAGTATTTGTTAGTAACCTGGTTTTTGTGGAGCCAACAGGGGGAACTGTTGCACTTTGTTTCTTCCTTAGTCCTTACATAAATATTGATTATCATTATTTGTTTAGTGTTCTTATTTTATGTATCTCTTTCTTTTAGATTAATTACCAATCTCATACTTTAGGCATCCTTACATAATTAATTTACCCAATAATATTAAAAATGGACAGCTTATCCCATTTCAATGAAAAATACACAGCAACAAAAAGAATAGATCTCTTTGTAGCCACATAGTGATTTAATCTCTCCTACCATCTGCTCATCACCTCTCCAAAGGTACAGGAAAGTAATTATGATGGAATTGTGTCTATTCAGAGGATATTACGATTCCTACCATCTTGTGTCAATATTAGCTCAAGTATGTTGTGAGCGTATCTGACGGTGTTCGGTTTAGAATTGTTCCATTGGGAGGCAGGCAGATATTGCTCTCCTTTCAGTGGTAGGACAGGCTGGAGTCTTGCCTGCACAGATTCCTGGGGATCAGCAGGAGACCACAGACTGCCAGCTCTGTATCCCCAGTGTCCTCTGCTACCCCTGCTCTGTTATTACATAATAACTTTGTAAGAATAATAAAAAGTAGCTCTTTTTCTATGCTCTTGTGACATAACTGTGAACTTAAGGGGATGAACTATAATTGCTAATTCAGATAGGAAGATTCTAATTTTTGTAAATTTTAGCTTTGCAAGTTGCTTACAGAAACACATGTGCTTTGAATCTATCATAAAGGAGAATTTTATGTTCGTATCAATATTTCTGTCCAGCAGTAGGTTCAATTTGCTTGGATGTAAAAGTTATACAAACCAACAAAAATGTATGTAACTAACTCTAATAATTACTGTTTAGTTGTAAAATAGCTCTGATTTTTTCAAGCATCACAATAATTTTCTGTTGTCTGTATTTATAATTTGGTCACACAAGATTCCAACAGCTGAGAATCAACCTTTTGGATGTGTTTGAAAACCAGATCCTTGTTTGTATTGACTGTACAGGAAACAAACTTTGGGCACACCAAAATATCAACTTAAATGTTTGAACAACTTGTTCTTAAGATATTATAATGTTTGCTTGATTGTGCATGCTATTCTTTTATTATTTGTACATGGTAGCTACTAAAGGCCCCAGTCAGGGACCAAGACCTCATTGTGCTAAGCACACAATTCACTTAAACAATAAGACTGATAAACAGTTTCCCTCTGTTTTCATATGCTCAGATTTCCAAAACATTCACCTATTTGGCTGGAATTTTCTATATTTGGTCTCTGTGCAAAGGTGCTTGTGTATTAACTTACAGGCAAAATGTATTCAGCCATTTTTGAGTTATGGAAGAATGGGGAAATATACTCTGGTACAAAAAATATTCTCACATTTAAAAGAAAACTAAAAGTAGCTGAACCTTTGCTACACTTTGAAAAATCCGGACATATTAAAAAAAAATTGAGAACATTTGAAAATGTATCCTGATGGATGTTCAATATGAAAAGTCTGGTGTTAACTTCAGATGCAGTCCCTATGCAGATGTGATATAACAGCATAGTGGAATGTTGGATGTCATGCTTTGGTCCAAACCTGACAAACAATCAAAGCGAATGTTTTAGAAAAGCCGGCATCTCATAAATCTGTGGCTACCAAATGCTCTAGGGTGAGCATGCTAAAATTAGAAGTGTAGCCCTGGAGGTGCAAGCAGTGGGACACGCTAGATAATATAATTATTATAATAATATGGAGATATACCTATCTCATGGAGCTGGAAGGGACCCCAAAAGGTCATCAAGTCCAGCCACCCCACCCCACTAGCAGGACCAAGTACTGATTTTGCCCCAGATTCTTAAGTGGCCCCCTCAAGGATTGAACTCACAACCCTGGGTTTAGCAGGCCAATGCGCAAACCACTGATCTATCCCTCCTCCTGATAGGATACTGGGCTAGATGGACCTTTGGTCTGACCCGGTACGGCCGTTCTTATGTTCTTATGCCTGAGCTGGAAGTTACACCTCCAGTTTGAAGTGTAGATGAACCCTAGGTCAAAGCTAGCTCGAGTAACACTAGTAGTGAAGTTGCTGCAGTACTGGCTAGCCTTGCCCACCCAGGATCCTCAAGCAGCTGCCACCTGTGCTGCCGTGGCTTCTCTGATATTGGTGCTCAAGCAACCTAGATCAAAGCTACCTTGGTACGTCTACATATGCTGTAATCACACTTCCTGATTGTAGTGCAGACATACCCGTAATGCACTTCTGGAAGGTATTCAGATATTGTGGTGATGAGTGTGGTATAAGAATGTATACAAGATAGACTAGAATAGAATTTGTCTTCTTCCAACCAGTGACCTTAAGAAGGTTTTAAACTTTACAAGCATTATTTAGTTAGGTCTCCTACCATACCAGTGATGTTAGTAACTATTCCTTTGGGATAAGCTCTTTGGGTTAGAGATTGATTACTATTCTGTACGGTGCCTAGCACAACAGGGCCCATTCTTGGTTGGTTTCTAGGAACTACCATAATAAACCTGATTAATATTAATCCTTACTTTACAAGTGGGCTAACTGAGGCACAGTGAGGCTAAGTAACTTTATTAGGTTTTACCAAAACAAGACTGAGGTGTATGTTTTCTCTGATAATCCACAATCCTTTGTCAAAGGCAATGGAGTTCTAATGGTCTTTGTTAAAGGACAATGGCACTGAAGCCAAGTAGTTCAAAATTATATATAGAGAGAGATGTTACAACTTCCATTTGCAATTTTTTTCAGGCCCAAGGAGCTTGGAAACCTTGGAGACTGAAGTGCCCTTTGCTTTTTACCCTGTAGTACTTCCACAAACCAGAACACCACCAAATTTAGAAAATTAAATTTAAAATACTGATACTGTGTTAAGATTGTAAAAGAAGCACTCCAAGGTCAAAAAATATCAATTAAAACTCAGTGCTCCACTTAATTCAGATTTTTTGTTTATCTTTAGTTATGTAATCACAATCTATTTCTCATATTCTACCATCTATTAAATTCATATGGAAGTTTGATCATTTGATCTAGTCCTGGGGGTTGAGCAGCATTTAATAGGTGCAATAGACTTTCTCTGTCTTTGAGCATCCAGAACAGCTGCATACCATGGCGTTCTCCAAAGGTAGATGGGCATCTGTAATCTCTCACTCCATCTCGGTGTAACATGTCTGGTCATAGACACCTAGGAATTAGCCATTGCATAGATGCTTGTAGTGTTTATGGGGCACAGGCACCAGTAAGAGCTTGCAGGCACCTGGCTGCTTACTGATTGCACACTCCCTGCAGTCTGATTGTGTGATAGAGCAGGGGTTCTCAACCTTTTTCTTTCTGAGCCGCCCCCCAACATGCTATAAAAACTCCATGGCCCAACCTGTGCCACAACAACTGTTTTTCTACATATAAAAGGCAGGGCTGGCATTAGGGCGGGTAGCAAGCAGGACAATAGGCTGGGTCCCCACGCCACAGGAGGCCCCGCAAAGCTAAGTTGCTTAGGCTTCGGCTTCAGCCTTGGGTGGTGGGGCTTGGGGCTCCGGGCTTCACCCCCATGCGGTGGGGCTTGGGCTTTCTGCCCTGGGCCCCAGCAAGTCTAACGCCAACCCTGTTTGGTGGACCCCCTGAAACCTGCTTGCGGCCCCCAGACCCCTGGTTGAGAACCACTGTGATAGGGGATATCTGGAACAGATGAATAAGCAAATACTGCTACTTAACATCTTTCTTTGAACTGATTCATTGAAATTGCCACACCTGCTCCTTTCAGATCCTTGCTACTTGTATTGCTCTATTTTAAGGGGTGCTTGCAGTCACTGTCTGCATGCAGGGGAATCATAACCTCACACTGATACAGACTATGTTGTACTAAACAGTGGTGTGTTTTCTTCAGCTATTCATTCCACAATCTGGTTATCTGTTATTCATCTGCTAATCAACTACTTTAATGACAGACAACCATGTGTGGGGTGGAGGGTTGTAATGAGCAGCTGAATTGCATTACTGATGAGGATGAGGGCTCAGCTTCATAAACAACATGTGAAGCTGAAGTGACATGGTTTTCTTGAAGTAATATTCATGTTATCAATTAATCTTTGTCAGATCATAGGCATTTTTAAGCCACTGGCAGATGCAGCAGGAAATAATGTGTAACATAGATTTTAGCCCAGTGATTTTCCCCACTGGATTTATACCTGTTAGTGAAGTTCAGCATAGCAGGTGTGTATTGAAAGGTTTGTACCAACCCTTTTATTGGCAGATTAAAAATAACCTGTAGACCAGTGGCTCTCAACCAGGGGTACAAGTACCCCTGGGGATATTCGGAGGTTTTCCAGGGTATACATCAACTAGATATTTGCCTAGTTTTACAACAGGCTACATAAAAAGCACTAGCAAAATCAGTCTGAACTAAAATTTTATACAGACAATGACTTGTTTATATTGCTTTATATAGTTTACACTTAAATGTAAGTACAACATTTATATTCCAATCAATTTATTTTAAAATTACATGATAAAAATGAGTCAGCAATTTTTCAGTACTAGTGTGCTGAGACACTTTTTTGTATTTTTATGTCTGATTTTTGTAAGCAAGTAGTTTTTAAGTGAGGTGAAACTTGTGGTTACTAAGACAAATCAGACTCCTGAAAGGGGTACAGTAATCTGGAAAGGTTGAGAACCACTGCTGTTGACACTCTAGTGTGGGAGACTCTGTATATGCATTGATGTGTGGCTGGGTTCATTACCTAATTTAAATGTATTGTTTTCCAAGTATAGTAACAGTTGTGTTTCTCCCTCTGAAATATACTGGGGTTAGCGTAGTGGTGCATGTGTTACTTCATAATACATGAAATGGCTTGTGTGTGTATATATAAATATATATACCCACCACTGCCCTATGCAGGACAGAATCAGACCTGCTCAGCTATATGTCATTGGTCCTGTACTCTTTAAATCTCAAAGCCAATCTCATTTTTAATTATATAATTAGAATATACCTAATGGAGTAGGTAAAATATATACTTTAAATATTCTTTTTTTGTGATGAAACATGCCAGATCATGCTATTTTTTTATTTTCACATCACAGCAATCCATTGATCGTTGGATTTATGCTGACCATATGTCCTGTTTTGGCCGGGACAGTCCGTTTTTTAAGCCCTGTCCCGGCCCTCCCAACTTTTTTGACAAAAGTGGGTATTTGTCCCATTTTCTCTTGCCTACTTGATCAGTTGGCAAGAGCAAACGGGACAAATGCCCACTTTTGTCAAAAAAGTGACTTGTGATGCCAACCCCACGTGGGGGGGAGGCAGAGCTTGGGTGGGGGGGCAGACAGGGCTCATGTGAGCAGCAGTGCCAGCTCCAGCCTCGCGCTCGGGGCAGGCAGGGCTTGGGCGAGCAGCGACACCGGCTCCAGCCTTGTGAAGGGAGGGGGGCTTGGGCGAGAGGCTCGGGCCAGCCCCGTGTAGGGAAGGGGAGGGGAGAGCTTGGGCTATCCCAATGTAGTGTCCCATTTTCCTTTTGGGAAATATGGTCACCCTATGAGTTAAAATATTAGTTGTGGAGGCCTTTATATTTTTGTAGTTAATTTTTGTAGTTAATTTTTGTAGTATCACTATATGTGATATTAAATGTTAAATTGTTAAAATGAATTTTCCATTACATGTCTCTGGACTCCAAGCTTAAATTCCAGCGGTGAAAGGTCAATATAGTAAAGCAATGCCTTATCCCAGTGCTCCACCCAAATCACTAACTATTCAGGTTCAAAAGATTTCCTTTGCAGACTTTCCACTCATTTAAATTGTAACTACCAAACACTTAAGATGACACAACTTCCTGTATTTACTGGAAGTGTTGCTATGAGAAGATCCTAATTCCAAATATGAAGCTTCACTTGTGTAACAGGGGTGTGGGGGAGAGGGACGGAGAGAGGGAAGGACAAGAAGTCTTGCAGACATCTTCTAAATTTTTGTAAAGTTGTATGTTGACTTAAAAGATTGTTCAGATGATTTAGATTGGTTTGGATGATTTAGATTAGTAATAGCATATTGACCTTTCATCAAATTTCAGCCAAGTTAAAAGTGACCAAAAATCAACTGCATCTTAAATCTATTTGATTAGTTTAATTTATTTCCTACCAGCCTGTTTATTTTGACTCATTCAGTTTTTTCCCAAATATGTTCCAGCTGTAAATTATAGGAATAGCTTGTATCTGCTTACCTAATCTAAAATAACCATGTTATGTATACCTATCACTAGAAAAGATAAGACGCTTGGCTGCTGACATCACCAATCTGATTTCACAAGGTATTAACTAAAAAGAGCAGGTGAACAGAGAATTAGATGATATAGTGGGGATGGCAGTTCCCCTATTATTGAAGTTGTCGAACACTTCCCATTATAACCCCTTATTTTTAGCAAGTTTGCCATACTTTAACTCTTTGGGCTGAAATTTTCCATGATGATTGTCTGCCTTAGACTGAAATTTTATTAAAATGTTCAGCCATTTTTGAGAATGAGGTTAGGGAAATATGTTGTTTTGCTATTTAAAAATAGTTTGACAACCTTTTCTTTGAGAAGCTCTAGCGCCCATATGCTTTGGAGCAGACACTTAAAATCAGGCAGTGAAGTGGTCTTTGTGTCCGGGATATGCCTTTTGCTCTACTTGTGAAAATAACCAAATTTGGCCAATTTATAACCCTTTTTCAAAACATCTTGGTTCACAAATGCTCAGTACAGACTTAGGCTCGGATCCACAAAGATATTCAGGCTCCTGACTTCCATTGAAATCAATGAAAGTTAGGAGCCTAAATATCTTTGTGGATCTGGGCCTTAGAGTTTAGTATCTAAAGTCTCCAAAGATTCCATGTACATTGAGCATGCTCAGGCCTCTCACAACTCCTACTGCTGACCAGACTATGCATGAATTATCTCCAGAAAGTGACCGGGCATGCTCTAGCCAGGGCTAGGAGCTAAACCAGTCTTTCCCTCTAATGGCTGCTTTGGGCTGGGCACCAGAATGGAGAGCAGGAAGAATGTCTCTCCTGTGCTCTCAGTAACACTCTCCCACCCCCTGTTAGCACCAAGGCAGCCTGACTCAAATGCACAGGTCACAAGATCCAGACCGAGGGGTTGAGGAGAGGGAGCAGATTTAGAAAAGGAGCCTGTGACACTGGGGTGAGTTGTGGGGAGAGAAAAACTGTGCCTGATTTGGGGGAGGCCTGGGACTGAAACCCTGGAGTGGGGAGACTGGGACTAGTTGGGCAAGGAGACTGGGCCTGGGGCTCATGGAGGCTGGGATTTGTTGGGCAAGGAGACTAGGATTAGGGAAGGCTGGGACTGGGAGATGGTGAGGGTAAGGGGAGGCGTCTAAGAGCTAATTGGTGGCAGGGGGACAGATCTGACAGCTGGGGGGAGGGGAGAAGACTGGGACAAGCTGAACAAGGAGACAGGTGGGAACCTGTTGGGGGGGAATGAGGGCAGGAGGAGGGGAGACACCCCAGCTCCTTGTCAGATATGTGGGGAGAACTGTGACTGGCTGCCCAAAGAGATTGGGACAAGGAATTGGGAGTCTGGGGAGGGAGACTGATAGGGGATGAGGAATCTGGAGTGGAGACTGGGAACCGGTGTTGGGGAAAGAGGTTGCAGAGGGAATTAGGTGGAGAGAAGGTAATTGCCACTTAAAATTTGGTGGGAGGAAGAGGCAGACTGGATGAGGGACTGTGATTGTTTGGGCAAGGAGACAGGGACTGAGAATGTCAGAAATTGGGATTTGAATGGGGCATCCAGAGGGGGAGACTGGGACTGACTGGGTGAGGAGACTGGGACTGGGATGAGAAACCTGAGGAAGGGAGACTGGGATTGGGAAGGCAAAGAGAATGGCACTGGGACAAGGAGCTAGAGGTGGGAAAGTGATAGGACATGGACAGGGTTGGAGTGGACAAAACAGAATGGCTCTGATTTGTGACTATCTTAGAATACTCTCTTCCAAATCTGGAATGGAACCCAACATTCTTGAGTCCCACCATTCCTCTGCTGTCAGCAAATATATGTGAAACTCACTGGCAAAGTGTGTCTCACCCACCTCTAGTGCTGGTCCACGTAGAGGATGACAACCTACGACTGCTTTCAGTTATATCATTAGCTCAAGTGGCAGAGGTCTGTGAGGTAGATCTAAAGGTTCCAACCCTGCTTACGAATCATGCAGTTGTTAATAAGATGTCACATGATGGAATATCTGGCATTTTTTATTTAAAGCTAGGAAATTAGACACACATGCACACGAAACAAACAACCCTGTCCACAGATATGTTAAAAGAACATCAAGGTTGCAATATCAACTACTGACAAGTGAGGTAATGCCAGAAATATGCCCCATACAACCTTAATTTGATGCTCCCTTCTGCATATGCATTATGACACAGCCTTTAATCACATGGTCACTGATAAGAGTTCCAGCCAATTATAGCCTGCAAAAGCCTCACATTCTCCCTTCACAAATGACAATAAAGACTGACTCTATGGCCTGATCCTCAAAAGTATTTAGGCGCCTTACTTCCCTTGAAAGCAATTGACCAGATTGAGCAAATGGAAGCTAGGAGCCTAAATGCCTTTGAGTATCTGTGCAAATGTGTCCATTGCCTAATTTCTGTACACTGTTTTTAACAATTACTCATTTTTATGACCTGATGTTAAACAGTTGTTCACCAGGTCACACCACCAAGATGCAACTGGAAAATGAAAGGGAAAAAAAAAGGGGGGGGGGGGCGTGGGGGGTTTGTACAGTACTACCAATTATTCCCAAGGAATTAAAACAATATATTTTCCCTTGTTGATGTTATGGTTAAATGTATTTTTTTTCTTTTGTTGAATAAGAGAAATAATCATAACTATAGGATATACTAGCAATCTGACAGATTTATCCCTGTATGACATTATTCAGCTTTGTTTCTGGATATATTTATTCTTAAAAATTGTATATTCTACTGCCATGAGCATGAACCCTTAAATAAAGCTCTTTTATGGAATATCTTTCCCCCTTTGTTTATTCCACATTGTAGTGGGACAGTTGCTCCACTTTGGCAGAGGAGGGGTTAAAGCAGGCTGGAGGAGCCTGTGCAGAACCCGGACAATCAGAGAAGGGCAGAAAGGCAGCCAATCAAGGCCAGGCTGGGCCCTATATAAAGGCTGCAAAGCAGAAGAGACAGGAGTCTCTTTCTGACAAGCAAGGGAGAAGGACTGGCTCTCTGTAGACAGAGCACCTAGGCTAGAGCAGGGCTCAGGGGAGCAGAGAGAGAGGTCTCCGGCCTGTTACCTGACAGGCGGCAGCCCCTGATTAAAAGGGCCAAGAAGGTGCACAGGCCAAGGGGAAGTGGCCCAGGGTACACAGGGAGAAGAAGGGACAGAAGGAGGGCAGTGGGAGGCTGCCGGTAGAGGGTCCACCTGTGTCGGGACCCAGAGTAGTGGGTGGGCCTGGGTCCTCCCCTCCCTCCTTACACCGCACCTTACCATGGAGGAGTGTGGCCGATGGACTGTGCCTTGTCCCTGAGGCAAGGGACTAGACTTTGGAGCGGCAGGTGGCCACGAAGGCAGGTGCAGACTGAGGACTGCTGATACCCCCGGAAAGGGGGCGAATAGAACAGGGGCACAGCCGGAGCAACACGGGTCCCAGACAGCACAGCAGAGTAGACAACGGGTGGAACAACAACCGCAGAGGTGCTCCATTGGTAGGACAGAGCTAATTCCTGGAGCGACCAGCAGGAGGCGCCATGGTAGTGAGCACAACCCGTTACACACACCTTAATTAAAACCGATACATTCAGAAATTCCAGTTAAAAAAAGCATAAGGCACTTGTGGTAACTTTTTGGTGTGTGTGACGAAGTGGGACTGTTCTTAATGTTTCCTCTGAATACTGTGTGGGTGCCTCAGTTTCCCCTATGCAGTTCTTAAGCATCTAGGTGGTGGGATAAGGGTGTATGGTTGTTGCAGAGCGAAGGGCCAGTGTACATAAATGCCTGATACTTTGTCTCCTGGCAACTGATGGCCTGGGCCCCTCCTCTGCAAAGGTGCCAACTGAAGGTGTTGGAGACAAAGAGATCAGGTGACCTCCTAGCCCGGGAAAGGGAAAAAGCCCAGAGGAGGAGGGGCTGGAAGGGGTTTTTCAGTTTGGAGCTGGCTGGGGAAACTGAGGGGTGCCCAGACGGGGCTCTGGCCCCCCTGAGGCCCCAAGATGGACCTAACTGAGGGGTCCTGTTGTCTGTACCTGCAAGACCTGTTTTAGACCGTGTTCCTGTCATCTAATAAACCTCTGTTTTACTGGCTGGCTGAGAGTCATGTCTGACTGCGAAGTGGGGGGTGCGTGCAGGACTTCTGGCTTCCCTAGGACCCCGCCTGGGCAGACTTGCTGTGGGAAGCGCACGGAGAGGCATATGCTGAATGCTCCAAGGAGAGACCCAGGAGGTGAAGCCGTGTGACAGTCTGCTCCGAGGGAGAGGAGGCTCCCCAAAGTCCTGACTGGCTTTGTGGGGAGCAGTTCCAGAGCATCGCCTGGGGACTCCGTGACAGTGTGTATAAAGACCCAGTCCTGCAAACATTTATGCATGTGCTTAACTTTAATTGTAGTGAAGTCAGTAGGACTTCACACATTCTTAACATTTGGCACACATGAGTAAGAGTTTGCAGGATCATAGCCTAAATTTGGTGTTAGTAGTTTTACTTAGGACTAGACTGAGACCTAAATATAGCCCTGTGTAATTTGTGGGATTTAGACATGCCATGCCAGAAGCAGACCTGGGAAATGGCTTTCTGAGTCTCAATTCCTTTTATGGTTCACCCTTAGCCCAGAATGGAAGTAAGACAGTGCAGTTTACTCCCTCTCACCAGCTCAGTTTTACTGCCTGACTTGTTGGAAGGCAGAGCCAAGGCTTTGGTCATTCCATGCTCCTCTCCATCCATTTCCCACTTACTAGTTTGTGAAGGGTGTATGTAGTAATACTAGGAAAACAGTTTTCCCACTGGTGCTGATTGTGGTGCTCTCAAGCACAAAGGAGGTTGAGACTTATACTCCCATGAACTGTGAAGGTAAGTGATCATTTTGGCTATAAAAGGACTCTGAACTTGCACTGTTGAAATCAATCTCAAAACTGCCATTGACTTAAGTAGTGCAGTTTTAGGAGGACCATAAAGTGATATGTTATTAGGAAAACAAAGACTATAAATTTGTCCTGATCATATTTTTATTACATATTTTACATTGTATTTTATATTTTTCAGGTTCTAGTCAGAGCACTGTTAGTAAATAATTAACAAAATATTGGGGTGACGGTGCTGAGAAAAGTTTTAAGACTCAAATTACTTACAATTTTCTTCATTTCTCATATAAGATGCAAATACAAAGTGAAATGATCATGCTGCTTTTCTGATGTCATCTTTTTAATGTAATGTTGTTTGATGCAGATAGGACATATGAGATCGCTAAGCCAGATCACTGCTCCCCTGGTGGTAAAAGCTACATGAGGCGGCTCTATGGCAGGAAAACCCAAGGATTTTCCTCCAAAGATCCCTCCCAAGTTGTTCCATTGGTACTGCATGGTTTGATGGAGCCATGATACAAGTGCTTCCTCTAGCTGGGGTTCCCCCTGAGACTCCATTTTACAGGGTTTCCCTTGCACAGGGTCATGGTCTAAGATGTATTTATACATAGTAAGTGCTCCTCCAATTATTTTAGAAGTATATAAACAAGAGCAACAGTCTTCCCTATGTGTGTGGTTACTCTGACTTAGAGGAGTGGAAACTCCACAGAGTACAGTTTATGGAGTTTCCTGGTAATTCTGCCAGTTGATGAGGTTTCACCCTATGTGAAAGATATTTGGGGGTGGGGGAGTTCCTTTCTCTTGCAGTAGATTCTCAGAAAGCCAGGTGTATGTATAGTGCCATCACAACTGTCAGCTCTAGGCTGAATTTGCTGTTCACGTCTATACACCTGTAATAAAATTACATTCTTAACAGAGCCAGTGAATCACAAAGCACAATGTCTGGAATAAAACAGCTACCCAGTTACTAAACTACAATTCCCCAAAGACCCAGCATTAAGTTCACACTACCATTTCCAGTTTAAGAAGCCTCCACTTCTAGCAGTGCCTCACGTAGAAGCAAGTCCAGAGTGCAAGGGGAGTATTTATGGTAAATAGAAGCTTCCCATCTCATTGTTCATAATGTTCTAAAAGTTATAAAATAACAATTATAATAGGAACAAAAAGCTTGGACTTGTCCTAGCCACTAACTGTCAATCTAATAAAACAAATCGGTGCCAGGACTATGGAATTTAAGGAGTTTTAAGCTGCCTGTTATAACCAATCTGTCCTGGAAAAAAAAGAAAAGAAAAAAAAATCCCCCTTTATGGAGGTGGGGAAACTCCCCTCTCCCTCTTCATGCTGTATTTCCATCCTGATTGGAAACCAAGAAATACCAGTTATCCTAATAGTTCAGTATAGCTTCTAAAGAAGTGAAGCAGATCTTTGCATAAGCATTTGGCCTAGATCCTCAAAGGTATTTAGACACCCATTAAAATCAGTTATTCACTGAAAGGGGAGCAATGTCCATGCATGATACATTGAAGAGGGTTCAGAGAAGAGCCACAAGAATGATTAGAAAACATGCCTTATAGTGACAGATTCAAAGAGCTCAATCTATTTAGTTTAACAAAGAGAAGGTTAAGAGACTTGAGCATTGTCTATAAGCATCTATGCAGAATCACAGAAGTGTAGGGCTGGAATGGACTTTGAGAGATCAAGTCTAGCCACTTGCACTGAGGTAGGACCAAGTAAACCTTAGATTACCCCTGACCGGGGCCGGCTCCAGGCACCAGCCCAGCAAGCAGGTGCTTGGGGCGGCCCCTGGAAGGGGGCGGCACCTCCGGCTCTTCGGCGGCAATTCGGCGGCGGGTCCCTCAGTCCGTGTCGGAGGGAAGGACCTACAGCCAAATTGCCACCGAAAAATGAAGCGGCGGCGTAAAAGTTCCCGATCGCGATCNTGGTAGGACCAAGTAAACCTTAGATTACCCCTGACAGGTGTTGTCTAGCCTATTCTTAAAAACCTCCAATGAGCGGGATTCCACAGCCTCCCTTGGAATCCTCTTTCAGAGTTTAACTACCTTGTAATTAGAAAGTTTTTCCTAATATCTAATCTAAATATTGCTTTCTGCAGATTAAGCCAATTACTATTGTCTCACCTTCAGTGGACATGGGGAACAATTGACCAATGTCCTCTTTATAACAGTTTTCAAATATGTTAAGGGCTATCAGGTCAATATATTTAGACTTGACAGGTTGGATGGTCTTGTAGTTTAGCCACCACACTGGGACTCAGGAGATCTGGTTTAATTTTCCCATTTGGCCACAGGGTTCCTGTGTGACCTAAAGCAAGTCACTTAGCTCATAGGTGCTGGAACTAGGGATGCGGTGGGAGCTGCAGCACCCCCTGACTTGAAGTGGTTTCCATTATATACAAGATTTACAGTTTGGTTCAATGGTTCACAGCACCCCCACTATACAAATTGTTCCTGACTTAGCGTCTCTGGGCCTTTGTTCCCCAATGTAAAATAGGGGTAATGTTTCCTTTTTTCCCACTCTTTTGTTCACCTTGTCTGTTCAGGTTGTAACTTCTTAGGGGCAGGGGTTATCTCTCACTATGTATCTACTGTGTCTAGTGCAATGGGCCCTGATCTTGGTTAGGTCTGCTAGGTGTTACTGTAATACAAATATGATAAATATGATAAATTTTGGGTATAGGTTTTTGTCAAACAAATCAACAAAAACAGCCAATGATTTCTGTGAACTCTTGAGAACTGGGCAGTAGGTTCTAAATTAATAAGCGGATACCAGTTCAGCAGACCTCTCTAGCTACATTCTTTCCATGCAGTTTTCCATCCAAAATAAATAAACCAAAAAACCCCCAAAAGTACATAGCTCAGACTTTGATGCAGTGTGTGTGTGTCACACACACACACACACACACACACACACACTATGAAATACTACAGATGCAGTGTTGTTAACATGCAGGATATTATCACAAGTGCAGTAATTTTGGGCCTATTTTGCAATCTCCCTACAGGTCTGTTGCATCTTAGGCACATTTAACATGTGCGATTTTAGCTTTACGCGGTCGGCAAAAACAAGAAAAAAAACAACAACAAAAGAGAAAAATAACAATTTAAATACTGTTTCTGTAGTGCGGGCGATTCCGCCCGCCATTACACTCAATGTAATTTTGACTATACGCAGTTTTCGCTTTAGGCGCTGACCGCGGAACGTAACCCCAGCGTAAGATGAGACACACCTGTGTTTGTGATATTGCAAGAGAACTCAGGCAGCTCAGGAATTTTGCCCAAACTGCCTGCAATAGCTCCTTCAGCCGCTAGAGGCCTCTGCGTTACTTGTGCTCCAGCCAGGCAGCCATAGCTGTTGCCTGCAGTCCAGGTGAATTCCTGTGCTCTGAGAGGGGTGGAGTTCTGGAGCAGGTGCAGCAAAGCAGAGCTGCTTCTTCCCTGCCAGCTGGGCAGCAGTGCTTTCACCCTCACCATCACAATGCAGGAAGGGGGAGTTCATGTAAGTAAGAGGAGCCATCTCCTCTGCAAGCTGGAGACAAGGGGTGACTGCTGGGGTACTGAGGGGCTATGAGACCCTGCTGGGATGGGGGTGGGAGAGGCTGGCAGAGCCAGCAGGGATCTGGGTGAGGGGAGGGGGGAATTTGGAGAGCAGGTGCCGGGTGGAGCCGAGGCTTGCATTTTTTATGTGCATACTTGGCATACATTAAGGTTGATTTTTTTTACCCTGTAACTGACTCAACGTACCCTGGGTGTGGTCATGGGGAGTTCCAAAGCCAGGATACGGACCAAACCACAATTAAAAAAAAGAAAAGAAGAAGAAATCTCATCACTTTTAGGCCAGTCTCATTATTTTTGTGACCCCTGTGCATACAGTAACTCCCCACTTAACGTAGTTATGTTCCTGAAAAATGCGACTTTAAGCGAAACAATGTTAAGCGAATCCAATTTCCCCATAAGAATTAATGTAAATGAGGGGGTTAGGTTCCAGGGAAACTTTTTTCACCAAACAAAAGACTATATTATATCTATATATATATATATACACACACACACACACAGTATAAGTTTTAAACAAACAATTTAATACTGGTACACAGTGATGATGATTGTGAAGCTTGGTTGAGGTGGAGGAGTCAGAGGGTGGGATATTTCCCTTACTGCTAAATGATGAACTAGCAATTGGCTGAGCCCTCAAGGGTTAACTCTCTCACTCTACAAGGCAGCAGGAATGGAGGGAGATATGCACATTTCCCCTTTAAGTACACTGCCTTGTTAATTAGATCAGCTTGCTGAGACCGCAGCTGCTGCAAGCTCCCTCAGTCCTGAGCCCTGGTGTGTCCCCCCTGTTCTATGGAAGATAGGGTAAGTGGGGTGCAGGAGCAAGGGGGAGGGGGACACCCTGACATTAGCCCCTGTCTTCCTTCCCTCCCCCCCCTCACAGCAAGCAGGAGTCTCGGGGAGCAGCTCCAAGGCAGAGGGCAGGAGCAGCACATGGCAGTGGCGGGAGGGACAGCTGCAATTGCTACTGTAACTGCAGGTATTTAATGATGTAATAAAAGGCTGCATAATGTTAGAGTGTACTGTTGGAGGAAAGAGTATGGGATCTCTATTGCTTTTACCACTCTTGTGTAGTCCCTTACAGCTTTGCAAAGTGGATGTAAAACCTTACCACGGGTGTACATAGATCGGGGTGGGCAAACTACAGCCCAGGGGCCACATCCGGCCCTTCAGATGTTTTATTCTGGCCCTCAAGCTCCCACCAGGGAGCAGGGTCATGGGCTTGCCCTGTTCTGTGTGTGCTGTGGCTCCCGGAAGCAGCGGCGTGTTCTCCTCTCTTCCCCCCCCCCGCTCCTATGCGTAGGGACAGCCACAGGGCCGGCGCAACCCATTAGGCGACCTAGGCAGTCGCCTAGGGCACTAACTATTTGGGGGGTGCCGGCACCCCGGTCGTCAGCGGCATTTTGGGGGTGGGACCTTCCACCGCCTAGGGCTCCTGGGCAGCCAGCGGGCTCCACATGCCCCCGCCTCAAGCACCACCCCTGCCAATGGGAGCTGCAGGGATGGCGCCTGCGGACAGGGCCGCCTGGCGGTGCCTCTGCTTAGGAGCCGGAAGGGAGACATGCTGCCACTTCCACGGGTGGCTTGAAGTAAACACTGCCCAGATCCTGCACTCCTGACCCCCTCCCGCGCCCCCAACCCGTGCCTCAGCCCTGATCCGCTCTCCTGCCCTCCAAACCCCTCGGTCCCAGCCCGGAGCACTCTCCTGCACCCCCAACCCTCATCCCCAGCCCCACCCCGGAGCCCGCTCCCCCAGCCGGAGCCCTCACCCTCTCCTGCACCCCAACCCCAAATGTTGTGAGCATTCATGGCCTGCCATACAATTTCCATACCCAGATGTGGCCCTTGGGCCAAAAAGTTTGCCCACCCCTGGTATAGATGAAGCAGAGTTAAGGTTGTGCATGAATCTTTAATGTGATTAAGTGAGGTTCCCACCTTCTCTGATCAGACTCTGCACACACTGCCTATAGTTCACACACCTCTCTCTTCCTGGGATTTGGCTTTATAGTTAACTCAAATTACAATAATGGAAGGAACATGAACCTCAATCTAATCTTTCTCTCCAAGCTTGGTTGTTCTTAAGGTTTCCTGCAAAGCCAGTTTCTCAATCCTCAGAGGTTCTCTGGAATAAGTGGATATTGTCATGAAACGGGCACTAACCTTTTGTAACCCTGACCCATGTCAGGTAACTAGGTCAGGGAATAAAGTTCAGTTTTACCATCACTCCTGTGTTTCATATGCATTCCAACACCATTTCCTGACTTCTAAATTATTTCACAGTTCAATTCTGTTATTGTATTGACAGATTTGTTTCTGGAAAGAATTTAGGATTCTGAGAGTGAAATGTAACAACATTAATAAATATGTAAAGGTAAAAGGACAACACCAGCTTGAAATCTTGTTAATTAAAAAATGAAAGTTCTGTCATTTCTGGTGCTATGTCTGACCCTGAGTCCCACTGCAATTTTTTGTTTTGTCAATTACATCCTGTTTTTTTGTGTGTGTTTCTCTCCCAATCCAGTTCCATTGAAGTTAATGGGAGTGTTTCTAGTAATTTCAATGGGAAGTTTGATCAGGCCCTGTATACAGGAAGCTGTGAAACTGATTATAAATGAAGTGTTGTCAAATGCACAAAGTAAACAAAATGAAAAAGAGAGTTTTTCTTTAATCTCAATTAGTTATCAGTTCAAGTGTGCCTTGGTAACGATGATATGAAAAAAAAAATTCAGACTCAAGTTTGGTTTGTTAATGCCCTCTTATAATTTTTACTGTTAATTGACTTAGTATAACTATGTAGAACAGATCACATATTTTATTAAACAGTACAGTCCTTTTTATTTACCAGTTTAGAGTATGAATATTATCTAGATTGCTGTACTGGGACATTCAGAGATGGTCCTAATAGTCATCTGGACATGTTTTCTTTTATGGTCATTTAAAGGAAATGTGCTTGACCATAGCTTGGCGAGAAGTCCTAATATATTAACAAAATCCTAAAATGTACTATTTGGGGGAAAAGGAGGCTTATAATGTTTCACACTATGTATGACCTTTAAAGGCTCGGTCCACTATAGAAACAGAGAAGAGGAAGAATAGTGAAGAACAATTTATTCTGGCACCATAAAGTGAAGCACGCTTGCTATGTGTGACTATAAAATCACTTAAGAAGATAAGAACCTAAGTTTAATGTGCTGTATATAATGCTTTCTCCTGTTCTTTTACTTCAGATTACCTTGTACAAATGCCAGTGTCTAGGACTAAATTTTGCAGAAGTGCTTTTCTAATGGCATTACAAAAAGATTACCACTGACATTTTTTTTATATATATGTTTCCTATGTGGGGCCAGCCCTCCCGGCCCATTTCCTTCAACGATATCTGGAGAGGATCTGATAAGCTCTGTGCTGCTTTAGATAGGTGAAAGGGCATTGTCTTCCCCTCCACTCCAGCAGCCAACAACAAAGTCAGATGTTATCATGATCACACAGGAAACCATGAGCTTGCTTGTGTTTAACAGAGCACAAATACAGGAAGAGTATCAGGTTGAGCAAAAGGCGATGAAGCTTTGCTAAGAGAATATTAAACTAATACTATAACTGTTTATGATTTGATTCACAGTCATGTGTTTCCCCACATTTTTGGTTGTTGCTATATGCCTATAGCATAAAATCATGCAACCATTTAAAATTTTTTACAGGAGGTGTCCTCTCTTAGAGAGTGTTTGTTACAGTTTGTACATTTAAAAAATACCTAGTTCTCGTATAGAGATAATAGTTGTAGCATATATCTACTTCACTGTGATCTCATGTTGCAAGTTAATAGTTGAGTAATGAGTCAAGGGTTCCCATGTGTAACAAATTTGACAGGGCATTTTTTGTATGGTAAATCTACATATACAATGTTTTCATTTATTTCACAGCATGAAATATCTTGAGTCATCACTTCTGTTTTACTGTTGGCTGGTAGGGGATTTCCACTTCTTTGTAATGATAGTTTTGGCACATCAGAATACTATTAATAGGAGTTTTGTGGTTTCTGCAGTGATGGCCGATTTTCTGGAATTATGCTCATTAGTACTAATTTTGGATCCAATTGCAGTTTGTCTTCCGTTTCCAGTACATTGACTACTTGAGGAATGTCTTTCCAACTTTTTATTTTTTTTTACAATTGCACATAATGGTCTAGATTCTCTACTCAGGGCTTTGCTCAGTTCAGGAGAAGTGAGGGCCAGGTGTACTTGGAGGCAGGTGCAGCTCTTGGTTCTAGGGGCCAGCCCAAGCCCTGATGCAACGTACAGCTGTTGCCAGGAAGCTCTAGGTTGCACCATCAATCAAAGGTGCTGGAAATAGGGGTGTGGGGGGTGCTGCCGTATCCCCTGGCTTGAAATGGTTTCCATCATATACAGGGTTTACAGTTTTGTTCAATGGCTCTCTGCACCCCTACTATAAAAATTGTTCCGGTAGCCTTGCAATCAATGTATGATCCTCAATGGATCCTACATCAGTGGAGGATTAGTGGAACTGAACACCACTCCACCATGCTCCCCTTACCCCGCCCAACATGCCCCCTATCCTGGGAAGAGAGTTGAAGGCAGAGGCTCAGGGCCAGCAGCATCACAGATGCACCAATGGAGAGTTCCCCCACTCTCCTGCAACAAATGCTCAGAAGATTGTGGCCCCTTTACACCACCTCACTGGCACAAAGGAGCTGCGCCCTATCTTGGGAGTCTGTCCCATTGTGTGTGAGGTCTCTGTCTTCAGTGTCACCTCCAGTGTTTCAGTAAAGTCAGTAACAGTAGTAGCATTTGCTCATTTTGACTTATTGAGTGTGGAAATGTTATACCAATAGAATAAAAACCAGCAGGATCTTATTAAGAGGGATAAGGCAAAGATGTCACATTTATTGTAAATACCATAACATAAAAGATAAAAGTAAACAACGTTGTTTTAACTACTTATTCCTATCACTACTTATTCCTTATACACCCATATATATATATATAGATATAGATTCATTCACACAATCATTCATTCAAGTTCTGTATAGGTGTTATAGTTACCAGCCTAGAAGTTGCTCATGCCAAGTTACTGGCCAGGTATCTTGGTCATGAGGAGGGAGCTGAGTCTGTGTCAGATGCACCTGATGCTCCTGGAGGCTGGCAGCAGAACCAGAGACTCAAAATCATCAGTCTTGAGAGTCCATTCTTATAGGAATTAATTCCTATGTTAGTCTATGGGAGCTGTTTCATCCTGCTGTTGCTGACTCAATCAGCAGATGGCACATTCCCGGACACATTCCTGGGCACATTCCTGGTGGCTCCAAACTGTCCAAAGTTTGTGTTTCTCATCCTTGCAGGTGATGGGGTGGATCCCAGTTTACCCTCCGGGGGTTCTGGTGGTCCACTTGACACATTCTTCGGCCGATGGATACTCCCTTTCTAGGCTGGCACCTCCCTAACCATTCATGTATATCAAGCATTCATCAGCATACATTCCATATCTTAACCATATTTTAATTTACTGTCTCCACCACTTTCGGGGTGTGTGCTAATTCAGTTGAGACTCCCGGCCCTTTAATCACAGAGGGAGGGGGTCTGTCCTAGGAGCCATTGCTATTACAATGAAGTGAAAGTCACTTAACGGCTTATAGTGTTTGTTTACATTGTATCAATTACTTCAAGAACAAAGTCAATTAACTTGTTTGTAAGTTTTACATAGTACTATGTGAAAGATTATCTTTCACAGGATAGATACAATCAATGGTTTCTACAGACAGAAGCTTACAAGTTTTAACAGAAGATCCAAGAGATTTTTGTACTTGGTGAAACTGTTGGATTTTAAAGTGTGGGGGACAAATTATGAGGGGGTCACTGTCCCTTGGGGGAATCACTGTTAAAACCTTCTGAGACTCCCTACAGATAGTGTGCTTGATGGTTTACAAATCACAAGGAAAATGGTCCCTTCCTTATTGCACTTGCAATCTAAGACCACGAACCTGAACTCATCAAAATCAATGGCCAAATTATGAGTGACTTCAATGTGTGCAGGATTTGGCCCTAAATGACTCCATCTTTAATGGACTGGTCCACATATATCTTATCAAGCTTCTGACATACCTGGAACAGTCCAATGGGCTTGCACTGGACTGGGATTCAGGAGACCTTGGTTATATTCCCTGCACTCTGCCTACTGAGCGACCTTGGCCAGATCACTTAATCTCTCTGTGGCTCTCGTCCCTCATCTGTAAAGTGAGGATAACGATACTTGTCTTCCTCTGTAAAGCACTTGAAGATCTCTGGGAAAAAGCCCTATTTAAGAGCTAAGCATTGTAGCTATTACTATTCCTGCTGAGATCAGAGGAGGTAGGGCTTTTGGTCATGTGGACAATACTGCACATGAGAGTTTCCTCCACTGGACTCAGAGGTTCTCCTTTCTCCTGGCCACTGTCATAGCTCTTGGACTGAGGGGTGCAAGGACTTTCCCTTTTGCTGGCTGTCTAGTGCTGCTGTTCCAGGGGAAAGATCCTGATCCCGGCAACAGGCCAGTAAACCTAACTTTAGTTCCAGCATGTATATACAAATGAATTTCATTCTGTGATTCAAAAGGTGCCAGAGAGATATAGTAATCTGTCAGCATTGAATGTCTTTTTAGAGCTTAACCAAGGTCAACACTAGTAATCTCTGCTTTTTCCAGCCCTTGTGAGAGCCCAAATAGCGCAGAGATGAAAAATCTTCATTCAGCTATTTTTATTTCCCTTTTCCAGCATTAAAACCGATGGGATGAGGCCTTTTGTACCTACTTCTCCATGGGTGGATGGGGCAATTAACAAAGCTTTTGTCCTGTAATGGCCCACTTCATTTTGATAGTCCTCCGGGATGGGTGGGGGAGAGCCACTCTTCCTGTCTGAGTTCAAGTTCAGAGCAGGCACTTTTACGATAATAAAACAAACATATATTTTACCTTGTAGCATGGAATTGAGACACTACAAGTGAGATTAATGCATGCAGCAAGTTACAAGCATTTCATGGAATTTAAACACTAAATACATTCTTATAAGACTAATACCTGTTTTGTTCAAAACTAACATACAGCTGCTTTGGTTTCCAGCTATGAGTTTGTCAGTTCTTAAATAACGCCTATGGCCTCGGCCAGAGCTAGCACTTGGTTTACCAGTGCCCACCCACCTCCCTCTATGGCTTCAAGGAGGGAAAAACATCCTTTGAGGCACTCCAGGCTCCCCAAAAAAGTGAAATCATGTAAAAAGTGAGCTTTAAAATACCAGTATGGACAATGGTCTTGAATAGAAAGAAGAGACAACACAAAAAAGACCAACACATGATCTGAAATGCTGGTAGGGACAATACAGCTAGAAAGAAAATGAGACAAATGATCAGTAAAAACATAATAATGGTTAAAAAAGGCCATAGAGAAAGAACTGCCACTAGTACTCAACCAGTTGTATTGCTCTGCATAAGAGTGAAAATGTTGCCACACATCAGTCAGGTAAGAAGCCTGTAAAAGAGGTGCAAGTCACTGAGCAGACAGTGGATGTGGTCCTAAATGATTCCTATCCAATCTCTCATTAAGAGTACAATTAAAGTCTCCCTCCCCCCCAAAATTAAAATATCACTTACCAAACAATTTGCCAAATGACCTTCCAAAATCTGAAAAACTCACACCCTGTCTTTCCCTACAGCAGGACCATAGACATTAATAAAGAAAAGATGTTACTCAAAAGGAGCTTGAACTGTCAATAAATGTCCTGGAACAGCTTCCTGCACAATCACCAAATCTGGCTTCACTCTGTCTGTAAAGAGAATGGCAACCCCTGCACTTGCAGTGGAACCATGACTCAGAAAACCCGCAGTAAGCCAGTGACTTTGGTTGCCTGCATAGGTGTGCATCTCTTGCAAAAATGAAATGTCCAGCTTTTTCTGGAACAGGTATTTTTAAAAAAAAACCAACCAACCAAACAAACAAAACCTCTCTTTGATGTTCCTGCACCCATTCACATTCGGAGAATTGCATAGAAAATTATCCATCAGACCAGAACTCTTCAGAAAAAATAAGAAAAAGATGGACACCGGGGGGAAAAAAAACCCATGAAATTCTCCTATATCCATTAATTCCCAACATTTCCATTGCTCAAAGAGGCATGCGCTTTGACCATCAGGGTTTTTTTTTTTTTTCAATCTCTACCGCTTCTGTTTGTCAAACTCAGATACAGAGACACATCTCTTTAGTATTCTGAGTGGACAACAAAACCAGATTAAGGTCAAGAAACCAGTTTTCTTACCTCTAATCTAAGTTTTGCCTTAAGGCGTGTCTACATGTACAGCGCTGCAGTGGCACTGGGGTAGCTGTGCCACAGTAGTGCTTTAGTGAAGACGCTACTGTGCCAACGGGAGAGCTTCTCCCATCAGTGAAGTTAACTACCACCTCTGGCGGAGGTGGTTTATGTCAACGGGAGAAGCTCTCCTGTCAACATAGTGCGGTCTACACTGGGGATTAGGTCGGTATAACTACATCACTCAGTGGTGTGGATTTTTCACATCCCTGAGAAACGTAGTAGCCTGGTCTTTGTCTCATCCAGAGACTAACCAATAGCATCCGGGGTATACTCCCCTCTCGGAGCATTCAGGACCCAGAGGATCTGTGAGTTCGTCATCCCACACAATCTCAGACTCAGGGTCACTGAACTCAAGGGGGAAACCTCAGAGACCGGAGGGAGGGGTTACTGGGACCGAGAAGGCAAAACTAATACCTGAGAATTTTCCATGACCCCAACCGAAGAACCACTGTCAGAATCACCTTCAATAGCATGCTTCCCAACTGCACTGACCAAATTAGCCTGTTTCTCAGCACCCTAAGAAACTGGAGCCCCTTCTGCCTTCAATTGCTGTCTTTTACTTTGGGGCTTTGCCAGCAAGCCAGAATCACAGTCAGGCTGAGAGGCCTCTGAGTCAGCATCCACAGATCCAGTAATGCCCTCTCCCCCAGTGTAAAGGGGGCACTAACTCCCCAGAACTAACAAGCCCAGAGACATCTGGAGCCTGTTGGGACCTCGTCTCTGCTACAGCCACCCCACCCAGTGCTTCACTCTCAGAAACCCCCATATGCCCAGGCACAGGGTCACCATTCCTATGGGCAGCCTGCCTCTTTTTAGGGCACTGATTAACCAAATGTGTCAGACTTCCACAAGGAAAACAGGCCATGTCCTCAGTGGCAACAAACACAGTGTAGTCACACTCCCCAGTCCTATACTTAGGGAAACTTTTAAAACTTTGGAAGCATTGTTTAATATCACACAAACCTGCCTATGAATGGACAAAACATGCAGAATCTCTGGGGCTTTACGGCCCAAAGGAATCCTCCTATTAGGGCTAGTGATCTTACCATAACTCGCCAGGTCTCTAGCTAGCTGCTCATTTTCTAAAAAAAGGAGACTCATTAGAAATAGTGACTTCAACAGCAGGGGCACTAGAGCAGTGGTGGGCAACCTGCAGCCCATCAGGGCAAGCTGCTGGCTGGCCGCTGGACCATTTGTTTACATTTGCACTGCTGCCCGCAGGTCCCAGTGGCTGTGGTTTGCTGTTCCCGGCCAATGGGAGCTGCGGGAAGCGGCATGGGCTTGGAAAAATGAGGAGGAAGAATGAGACATTGTCTAAATGAAGGTTTTTAGCCACCAGTATAACTACACTGACGTAGGTCACCTGGTGCAAACCCCTAGTATAGACATGCTGCACTGTGGAAAGCATGGTTGCATCAGTGCTGCTTACCCTGGTTTAAAAGTGCGGGAAGCATCACCAGTGCAAGTCATGATTTACACAAGAGATCTGTACTAGAGCAGCTACAGTGGTATAGCTGCCGTGGTGGCTCAAGGGCAGTGCTGATAATGCATTGAGTCAATAGAGGGGAAGCAGGGGAGGCTTGAGTGACTGAGGAGATAGAATTTGAGATGTGGTATAGTCAGAGGGACATAGAATGGGACTGGGAGAGACTCTGGTCATGTGGTTTGAACTTGAACTCTGTACATCAATTGTTCCACACTCAGAAAAAGGAAGTTGGGGATCTTGACTGAGTATGCAGGAAATATGACTGGTGTGTAGTTTTGCTTTTGCCACCCCGATGTAAGAAATTCTATGGACTAATGCTAGATGAAGCTGAAAATGTCCATGTAAGCACCACACAGCTGGGATATTTTTCTTATCGGAACAAGGTAAACCTCTGAACCTCTTGATCTTTATCTATCACTAGTTCACAGAAAGTGATATGCAGCCTTTCCATTTCCAAAATTTTAAGGGCCTAATTCTATAGCCCTTCCTCAATAGCATCCCCCCCCCTTGCTTTAAATAGCTTAACCCAGTTGTTACTCTACACGATCTATTAGAAAAGTGAAGCATATATATATAGATGAAAGCTGGAGAGAGAGGCTGTGAGGAAAAATGAGGTTTTCAAAGATGTCTGGTGGCTCTGCCCTTTCCCAGTTAAACCATTTTTGGAAATGAATAAGAAGGAAAATAAAAAACA
Source organism: Platysternon megacephalum (assembly GCA_003942145.1). Classification (NCBI taxonomy): domain Eukaryota; kingdom Metazoa; phylum Chordata; order Testudines; family Platysternidae; genus Platysternon; species Platysternon megacephalum. The sequence goes on along the minus strand of QXTE01000009.1, from coordinate 1,250,722 downwards.
TCACAGGCTGTCAGACTTCCAGGGAGCTTCTTAGTTAAGCTCTTAAATCTTACTGTAAAAGGAATAAATGGCCATTAAAATAGGCATTATCAACCACTATCACAAAGTTAATACAAGTTAACTAGTCTAGATATAGTCTTCTAATCTAGAGATAGTAGGTACAACTTATTTTTATCTGCATTTGGTAAATCATACAGTAATATCATAGCAGATTACTTATGATTTTGAGTAGTAATATAGAAAAACATCAGGTTGTAGCGAGTTTGTTTCCGATCATATTTTCTATTAATATTTTTGTCTTCCTATATTCTCTACAAAGAATTAAAAAGTGCAGATGATTTTAATCATGAGGTTTAGGAGTAATGTTTATATTCTGGAACTATTGGTCTTCCTCTTGAGCAGGCTGCTGCCATTCTGATTCTGGATCTTCCTATTTATGATTTTCCTTCTAACGGAGTGGTGAGTAAGTTGTTTGTTTGTGAATTGCTCTTTTATGCCTCTTGAAGGAAATCAAATTTGAAATTCTGATTAGACTGAAGTGATTAAAATCTCTTTATTGACATACCATGTAATGAAACTAATTCACTTTTGCTGAGTTCCTCTTGTATTATGTAGCAGGTGTTTCAGCAAACTAAAAGGTAGATTAGTTCCTCAGGCCACAGCTAATTCTGTTAGCCCAGATAAGGATTTTGAGTCTTCTTGTAACAGGCGCCTCATTTTGTTCCTTTGCTGTGCTCTGGCCCTAAAATAGTATATTTTTATTACGATTCTGTGTACTCTGCTTGCCAGCTACCATGATTAGATTAAATCTCCCTGCTATGCAGTCAAGGTGGATGTTGATAAGAGCCAGACCAGTGATTCACACATCTGTAGTGAGACTGTCTTTCTTTACATCTGAAGCTGTCAGCATGGTAATAGGGTGGTTAAAAATGCTAGGAGTTAATCAAAAATCTTCAGTTGATAATTACATAGACAAAGCCTTATTTTGTGTTTCAGAAGAGACTGTACTTTACAAAGATCTAGTGATACAGGAAGATTTGCATATGTGCTTCAGGTGTGTACCTACAACAGCATCATTATGCACCCTGACTTCATTTGTTCCAGAGGATATGTTTACTTCCATTGGTGCAACCTGGCTTGTGGGCCCATGCTGGTATTAAGTCCACCTGGAAAGGAGGTGCAGCTCCATCAGCTGGGGGCCTGTGGAGTCACAAATGAATTTTAAAACTGCTCTCACTCTACATAAGCCTTGGAGCAGAGCAGCACTGGCATGAATACCCCAGCTGACTCAGCTGTCCCTGCTGAATGATGAGGTATATGTCTTGCCAGGGGTGTTGTGAGTCAATGGAATGATGGGATTTTCTAAATTATGGCAGTGTTAGAGAGTACTTTTTGGAGGTAAACATACATGAATAATACCGAAGAGATCGGATTTTGTATAACATCTCTTCTTAAATGACTTTCAGTCTTCTATAAGGCAGGATAATGCACCTGCATCAACATTTCAAAATTTATGGGGACACCTGAAGTGCCCCTCTGACATTTTTTAAAATCGATTTGGATTTTCCATCTTGGCAGAAACTACGGTGGTGATGAGCATCCAAGATGTGCCACTATATAGCTCCACACGAACACACATTTTTCTTGGCTGCCTATGGATCAGCTTGGGAACAGCAACTCCTTAAGGATACATTTCTTCTGTTCCTATTTTTTGCTTTACTGAATCATGTGTCCGCGAGATGATGTGATGACAGACACCAACAGGGGTTGAGGTACCTCAAAAGGTAGTTAAGCGCCTAGCTGGAGGGAGGTACCTACCTCTGCTTCAGAGTCACAGCTGTGAACCCTCTTCTGGAGTTAAGTGCTCAAGAGGGAAAGAGAGAGACCACACCCCATTATAGCCGATAGGTCAGTGGTTCAGGCACTCTCCTGGGATGTAGAAGACCTGTTTTCAAATCTCTACTCTGCCAGATTTGGAGTAGGGACTTGAACTTGGGTCTTCCATATCCCAGGTGAGTCCCTTAAACCTCAGGCTGGGTGGGTCCCTCTCAATCTGTCCTGTTGAAGCTGTTCCACTTTGTGTAACTAAATATTGGTTGGATGATGGAATTGAACCCAATGCTCCCAAAATCTAGGCGAGTGTCCTCACAACCAGGCTATAAAGTCACTCTCTCACTTTCTGACCCCATTGATATTTAATTATTTTAAGTCACTTAGTCTATCTATCCTTTTGTGTTCTAGAAGTTTACAAAAGGTATGCACGAATGCTTCCACTATAATAGTATGCACTCATTAATGCCCTCCTAGTGCTTCAGAAAATCAGCAAAAATATTACTTCTGTGTTGCTTATCAACCAAATGGAAAGTAGCATAGTTGTAAAAATGTATTGTTATTTTGTTGACTTGTCCCAAAAGGTGCAGCTTTTTCTACATCTCAGTGTCTGAGTGGGCCTGAATGTCATCTTTCACTATCATGGCCACTTTCCTTATAGTTTGCTATTTTAATCCTTTGTAGTCTCTGAGAAAAACAAAGGAAAAAAACCTGTTTTAATAAAAGCCTGTATATATCTTTTGCCTTTGCAGTTTCCCAGCAGAACAACTCCTCATTAGACAGGAAGGGCACTGCCCAAGAATTCATTCTAAATAATATTCTATTCAACTGCACATTGAAAATTTCTACAAAGAATCAGGCCTCCTGGTTCGAGATCACAAAATAAATATTTCCATAGGGAGAATAGCAGGAAATGACATAACCATTTAAGAAGACAGAAGGTTTTGCCCTATTATATGTACACCATTTTTGAGAAGGTGTTCCCCCCCTGTTATGCTGTTCATTTGAGGACTATCCTCTGCTCAGGGGGATATTACTTGCTTCAGATGCATAACTTTCAGAAAAGTCCTGGGAAAGGCAGAGATGGCCAAACCAGGAAAGTCACTCACTTTGACAGATGCACCTTGACAGTGGTCTCATAACAAATGAACTTCATTAGTAACACAAATATGCTGTATATGTTCCTTAATGATTGTAAAACTCCCCTTTCAGATTGGGGGTTGCCCTCTGCTTGAACATCTCTCACAAGGTCATCACTTCCTCCAGGTGTCAAGAAGGGATTGGGGTCACTGTGGAAGTAGCTCTTTCCAGCATAGTTGCACATCATTATTGTCCCTTTCTGCACAGATTCTTGTTAGCACTAAGTGGGCCACGCTGAATCCAATGTCCCTATTTATTCTGGCAGCCATCTGAAAAATCCTTTGAAGAGGCTCAGTAGGCTCAGTGGCCATCTTCTCTATCTGGGGATTTCTTGGAATATTTGGGAAGGATCTCTGACTGAAGACTTTGCCGAGCTCACTCCAGACATAAGGGAAGAAACTGTCATCTCAAACTAGGTCACTCCAGGTATGGATAAGAAAAGAGATTTCATTACTTCACCAATACCGTGGAAATGATGGTTCTTGATGATCTGAAAAAATGGGGAGTAGTTTCTCCTTTCTGCTGTAATTATAGGATTGTCAGTCTCAGACATCACAGATCCTTCCCCCACTCACCCACACATACACTCCAGCCCCTTTATGCCACATAAAGGGGCCCTAAAAGCCCTGGTTCCAGTTGTGGTGGAATTCCCCCAGGAGAAGCACTGTGGAAAACAGCCATAAGGCTACCTTCCAGTGACCCGTTTGCAAACCCAGGTGTAAGGAGTGTGCAGGGGCAAGGCTGGGGGTAGGAGGGATGTGTTGAGGGCAGGCCCACACAGCACTATGGAGATTCCAGGCAGTGCTAATGGTCATTGTTTGTATTCAGCAAGCTATTTCTGCATGTTTAATTTGTAAACATAAGTATAAAACCTAGAGGTGTGTTTTGTTTCTTTGTTTGTTTTTTAAATAAAAACATTAAACAATCACTTGACACAGGCTGGAAAATTCTAAGAAGAACTAAGAGGAATTGCATAAATTAGCGGAGACATCCTGATAATGGGGCAGAAGAACTTCAGCCCGTGTAAGGTCACTTTGCACCACTAGAACAGCACAAAATGACATTAAAGCTGCCATAAAGGTTCAGCTGAGGATTTCCCCGGTGTGGATGACATAAAGCCAGGATAGTTAGTTTTATACCACCCATTCCATTGTACCTTCACATAGGGGTCATGTAATGGCTTTCTGGAGGCCGGGGTGGGGGGTGTGCTGCAGGGGAACAGGTAGTATGATGAACATCTCTAATCCTTGGCTGGTGGAATGGTACTTGATGGTCAATATTCTATTTATCTTAAGACACAGTGCTTCAGGAATAAAGACGAGGTGAAATTCACAATGGGTCCTAAAGCAAAGGCACTCAGACATACAACACACACACAATATTATTGTCACTGCGGTATGATCCATTTCCCCTTGGAATCTCTGCTTTAAGTTTGAAAGAAACCATTTGGAATGTAGTTAATCTGAATTAAATCGCTCTAGTTCTAATGGGCGAAAGGTTTTTGGGACTCATTCTGAATGCAATCTCATTTGCAAGAATAACATACTGCACACTCTATGAAACAAACTTCAACTTGAAGGTTTGTTCGCTTTCTGTTCCTCAGTCACAAGAGGGAGTCAGAGTTCTTTGTAATTTATAAAAGCTGATGTTCCATTTCAATATAGGGTAATCTTTTTTTTAAACAAATTACAAAAACACCTCTAGACTTGATATTAAAGGATTGTATTTTTAAATAAAGAAAAGATAAAGTTGTGCATTGAAATGTTCTGGTCCAAACAACTGGCAAAACTCTAAAGAATCATTAGTTTGAAAAATGAGTATTTATGAGATATATATATAATATGTATCATTTTATTCCATGTTATCCTACTTTTTATTTTGTATTTTGCACTCTATTATATAATTAGAAAATAATAACTTGTGTGTCTGAATCAAGGTTTACTGAACATGATCACCCTCCATCTTGCCTGGTGAAACCTATGGCAGGGGAGTCAGAGGAGGAATCTCTGTGAGAATCCCTTTGCAGATTCTCTTCCCCCTCCCCCCCAATCATTCCATGGAGGAACAGACCACAGGATCCAGCTCAAGGGACAGATGTTTAATTTGTGTAAATCATCAGTGGCTCAACTGAAGTCAATGGAGCTATGACATTTTACACCAGCTGAGGATCTTGCTCCTTACTCCTTGGGGTTTGCAGGAGGCCAGGGCCATCTCTGTGGCAGCTTCCCTCCATGTTTTCTGATAAAATGACTCCAAAGTAACTGTGCTATTAGAGAGGGCTCAATAGAACTAATATAATCTCATATGGTATATAATCCAGTGATCTTTTCTGGGTAAGCGTGCAGGCTTCAGAGGGTTGGGAGGCCATGTGTGTCCTGGGCTCATCCACTCACCACCCCTTCCTATCCTGTGGGTCCAGCCCCTGTGGAGTATCCTCACGGGACTTAAGTAAAGATGGAACAGTAGCGCAAAATTGGCTGAGGCCCCCTTTCATAGGGGTATGGGGGGATTTGTGTGAGGATGGTTTCCTTTGCATGGGGGTCTGAGGAGTAGAGTCCCCCATTTAGTGGAGGTTACATGATTACAAAGATCAAGTTAAACTCAGTCGTGAATGTTGTGGGATAAGAAAGGCGCTAAGCAGCTGAAGTCCTGTATCTGTTTGTGGGGAAATTTAAATCTTCCTGATCTTTCTGGTTCTGGGAAGCACTTACTCATGGTTTTTTGAAGTGCTGCTTCTTAAACCCTTAACTCTTTTCAGAAAACTGTCCACAGAGTTGATTTGAGCCATTTTGTTTATATTTTTTGTAACATTTTACATTGTGCAATGACTGCTCAGGAATATCACCACGGTTGGACTTGTCCGGTAAAGCTCAGAAAGCAAAAAAAAAAAAAAAGTTCCAAGATGCATATGTCTGGCAGCAATTCAAGTCTTGTAAATCTTGAGAAGGGCCCCTTGAAGCTCTTTCCCATCTACCATCTATGAAAGGCTTTGGAGAGTGATCTTTCTGGATTCTCATTTTATGGCTTAAATGTTCTCAGAGGCTACATGCACCTAAGCTGTGCTAGGATAATAAAAAAGCACAGTCTTTTAGAAGACAGAAGTGGTTCTCAAGGCAACAGCAAATCTACTTCAGAAAAACATCACCCTCTATAATGAATGAAGTCAGGCAAGAATCACTTCAGCATAATGGTAACTTGCTGTATATGAAGCCCTAATGAACAGGATGCATCCTTCATGAAGAACAGTTTTTACATAGGTCCATTTTTAACTCTTAAAAAGGAACGTTTCTTTTCCCTTAAGCTCTGTTAAATTTATCTTGATTTTTCTGTTGAAAACCTCAAATTAAAAAAGGGAGAAACTGAAAAATCCATGAACGTAGCATTAGTAAAAAGATCCCACGCTTCTCTAACTGATTTTGTTTTAGAATCAGTTGAGAACTAGAGAGAGACTATGTCCTTATTCTCTCATACTATTGTTCTTAAAGGTACAGCAATGCTCACAAATTCAATGAAGGGGATCATAAAAGCATTGCCACAGTTCATGAGTTACAGCTCAATCTGTATTAGATTCTGGGAATGTTGAACAAAGGTCAACACAAGTTTCATTGCCCGTCCCCTTTGTATTTTCCCACACTTGTCTTTTTCCCACACTTGCATAACTCCATATAGTTTTTGCTTATTAAAATATGTAGCCACTGTGGTTTGTTTAAAATATGAATGACACAGTGAGGATCTGTGGAATGGTATTATTGCTTCTACCCTAAAAAACTATCACATTACTAAAAATACTGGAATTCTAAATCTTCTTCCTCTTGCCACTGTGAACTCTGTGTTAAAATAGGGATACACTCTTTCTCTCTTTCTAAATCCAGCAACATCTTCACTTAAAATTTTGATTGAAGTAGTGTCCAGTGAAGATTTTGTTATAGATTCCTTTTCAGCAATGAAATTTATTTAGGAAATAGCTGAAGTTGGAGTGGACATTTTACAGCACAGATTTGGTGGCTTCATATGACCTGCAGTGCAAAATTGTATAGTATGTGTAATCTACAATACAAGAGTGGTTTTGTACAAAACCATATGCCTCTTGCTGGCTAGCTATTTGTTGTACTTGATCTTCATGTCACCTGGACTGAAACAAATATATTTATCTGAGCAACTAATAAAACTTAATTCATCTGGGTAGGGAGATATTGTTAGTAAGAATGGACACACAGATAAATGAGAATATCTCAAACTAAGTCTCTGAAATAGATGATGCAGTTATTTAATGCACCAAAGAGAACCTTTGTATCTTTTTTTAATGTATTGGCAAGTTCAATATCTCTATTGTGATGTAATAAAGGACTTCTATGCCCTTTAAATTTGTGCAAGCTTTTAAAACAGCTGCCAACATATAAAGTGCCTGTAGGTCACAGTCTTCCCATCATAAACTCTTTGCACCATACATCAGCTGTTCAAATAATGTACTTTTGCTTTTTGCTCCCCTGCTGAGAAGTCAGTTCATGAGCCCAAGGAAACAGGTGCTAAATTTCAGGCAGAAAATACTTATTTTGCAAAATCTTCCTCACAATGATGTTAGTTTTTTCTGATTATCTAAAAGATTAAACTAATTCCAAACTTAAAAGAAGGAAGGGCAATTCCTTTCTTCTTCTCTGTCTCTGGAAATGTGTGTACTCATGTCACTCATTTTGACCAATTTAATCTTTTTAACGTAGTGAGTTGAGGGCCTTTTTTGCCCGCTGTAGTATTTTACCCTGTGAATAGTCCCATTGATTTCAGTGGGACAAGGTGCAATTTAGCATGAGTAAAAGTGACAGAGTTGTCCCATGAGCTATTCCCCCTACCATTCTGTTAGTTTCTTGATGTTGAATTTCCAGTAAAACACATGTAGATGGGTAGTATTTAGGCAACATGCCATCTTGATCTCATGTAATCCATAGGAAAAATCTGGGTGTTGGATAAATTCCAATATGAGCAGTGCTGACCCTTGTGAATTGGATACTTGAGCAATTTTTAATGAGGTTTGGGTTGGTTAGCTTTGAGACACTGTTTACAATATCACAATGCTAATAATTTGCATTGATGACATTTAACAGTTTATCCCATGATCTTAAATGCCCTATGGGAGCATGATTCCAGTAAAACAGAAACTGTATAGTCCAAGGGGCATAATGTACATTGCACAAACTCTGATTCTGTGCAAATGACCTAAATTAAAGCAGGATAGTCAATGAACATGCATGAAGTTTCTGTTAGCTTACTTTTTCAGTTTTCTTTGGTTATGTTGTTAAACTAATCAATCGTCTCATGTATAACAAAGAAGGCTTAAAAATTCCCTTTGTATTTTTTATTTCTCTAAAGACAACAGTACCTCTAAGGGCTTGCCTAGAAATGGAGTTACTCTGGAATAGTGGTTGCACTTCAAATTCACTTTTGAGTGTAGACAAGCCCAAATAAGTAACAAGTTGTTAGATATTGTTCATGCTACTTTTGCCACAATATATATTTACATATGTAAACACTGCACATTATTACTTAGGTTTAGATGTTCAGTTTCATCCTTAAATAAAGGGCTATCCCTCCAAGTCTGCCTGTTTGTTTCAGTTCCCCCCACTTAGGATTTCTCAATAGGATTAGGGCTCTCATACAGTAGTTTCCTTGCTTTTACACACCACCAGTTGGAATCCAGCAGATGGAAACCCTCATCTTTTTGCAAATTTAACTCTAATTATGTAAACATCATATGCTATTTAATAGCTATAATTTAATACACCTTAAGTAGCACTCTTTTTGGAGCAATTTACATTTTCTAATGGATCTATTGTAAGGATATTGTTTACAGTGAACCATTCCCACAGGAAATTTTATTAATCAGCGTAATTGGATGCTTCACTGTGAAAATACATAGTCAACACTTTGCTAAGTTAATGATTATTTTGTAGCAAATCTCATCACCTGCTTTTATTATCGGAAACCAGCATCGATAATCAGGTTAGAGGTGCATAACGCTTGTGTCAGTTTAAAGTTCAGATGTTAGATACACTGGCATAAGCCATATTTTCCTTCCTACCATAGAAATTGTGTGAGAAAGGGATTTGTGGTGCCATTTCTGGCACTTGCTTACTCATGTATTATCCTTGTAGGGGGCACACACCCTTAGAGTGTGGGAAACACATACTTTGAATAGAGGCTCAAGTGCAGTAATTATCTTTAATCTATAGGCCAATTTGTTTTCTGCTGACAGTTACTTTATGGAAGGTGGAAAAATATAAATTAAACTTGGGAGAGGAAACTATAACATTTCTAGGAGAGACTTTAGTGAGCAGCTGGGCTTTGTATTTATAAAGTACAACAAATGAGTGGGGCAATAAGAAGGGCAGAAGAAATAGTATTAAACAGTCAGAGAGGAGATGTGTGTGGATCAAAACTACTGTTTAAAGAGTGAGGAATTGCTATTCTCTCCCTCCCCCTTTCCTCCCCTCCCCGGGGGGTAGAGAAACTTACTCCCTAGCTATTTGAAAAATAGCCAATGTTTGTGGAAAATATTTGTTATTTATATTGTAATAGAGCATAGAGATTTCAGTCAGGGATCGGGGGCCTCATTGTACTAGGCACTGTCCAAAAGTGTAGTAAAAAGACAGTCCCTGTCCCAAAGAGCTTACAATTCAAACAACCATTGGAACATGAAGAAAGAAAGATCCCTCCAGTTTCTTTCTGCCTGTCTATCCATTTATATTCCTTCCATCGCTGTAGTGTCTACGAAGCTTCCAATGGCTCCATATTAGTTTAATAAGAGGCAGAATCTGATACCCTTAATCAGAGTGAGTAAGCATTTCAATCTACAAGTTGTCCAACTGAATTCAGTGGGAACAGTCAAGGCGTAAATGACTTTTCAACATGAGTAAATGTGTCAGAATCTGTCCCTAGATGTTCTGCCTCACCACAACACTGGAAACCAGTTGAGCCCTCCATTGTTTTAGAAATCAAACAGCTAAATTCAGAATGGGCTCTAGTGTTCCTTATGGACCAGTTTTGACAGTGCTGTCTCACCACTTGTGGTCAGCTAAATTAGTGTACTGTGTTCAGCCACAGTAGTTAGTCTAACCAATGGACTTTAATCATTAAGGCTGCATTTTTATCACAGCCATGACTTTTGTGACAAAGCTCATCAGTTATAGGATTTTCTTATGGTACTTTTCACTTTGGCCAGCCAGTTACTGAGCAAGACTCCTCCATGGTTTCTTACTAATTTTTCTTTCTCTCCATATATCCAATATAGTGGAAGAGCGAGATGAATTTTAAAGTTGTTTTACTGTTCCCCCCCAAAATCTTGAGGCCGGTCCTATGGATAGTGTTGTGAGATCTCGTTGAGAAGTGGGCATTTGTTTTTGGAGAGGCAATTGTTTTGTAGGCACGCACAAAAATGCCATGGCTGGCTTTGTAAATTACATTATTCCAATTAATTTACAGACACTCATTTTTTCTGTATTAATGTGGTCTAGTGTTAGATGCGATCATAAAATACCCATATCTTCACATGTAGCTTGGATTTCAGAAACCCCAGCAGGCCAACTGAGGGGGGGAGGGGGAAAGGAAACCAACCAGAAATGTTGTGGGAGAATTTCCAAAAAAAGCAGAGTCAAGAAATAGAAATCAAAACAATTCTATTTTTCTTTGCCGTGATTTTTTAGAACATAAATACTCTATCAGCTCTCTGCAAAAATCACACCATTGTCATTTTATTTTTCCAGTTACTGCTGCACTAACAGTTTATGAGAATATGTTTTCTACGAATGGGTAATCTTAATTTTCACCTTCCTGTCATGCTTCAGGTTCTCATCATTATCATGCACTGAATTCTACTATAAATAGCAGTTTGCTAGTGGGCTTTCTTCATCTTGATGATTAATAGGCATCTCTGCCAAATCACTGAGGCACAGTAAACTAATTTAATTAGACTAATACAAGAAAATAGTCAGAGTTTGAAAACTGATTTTATTTAAATTCAGAGGCATCCTAGTAGGTTATTAAATGATCCTTGATTTATTTTGAGAGTCTCTGCTGGTAAAGAACAATGTGACACTTTTATAGACCCCTGACTACAGAAGCAATTGGTAATCTTTGCTATACTTCTGTATATCCATATGTAATATGAAGGATCTGTCTTTCTTGTTCTTTTTGACCATTTGGTCCAAAAATTGTAAGTGATGTTAACAAAGCATCTAAAATTGTGTTCCCATTTTGCATGCATGTTTTTTATGTGTGAATTTTGGATCCTACAACTCACATTGGTGCATGTACAGTAACTCCTCGCTTAACGCTGTAGTTATGTTCCTGAAAAATGCTACTTTAAGCAAAACGATGTTAAGCGAATCCAATTTCCCCATAAGAATTAATGTAAATAGGGGAGTTAGGTTCCAGGGAAATTTTTTTCGCCAGACAAAAGACTATATTTTTTATATATACACACACATATACACAGTATAAGTTTTAAACAAACAATTTAATACTGTACACAGCAATGATGATTGTGAAGCTTGGTTTAGGTGGTGAAGTCAGAGGGTGGAAGAGGGTGGGATATTTCCCAGGGAATGCCTTATTTGGCTTGGCCCTCAAGGGTTAACACGTTGTTAATGTAGCCTCACACTCTACAAGGTAGCACAAATGGAGGGAGGAGAGACAGCATAGCAGAGAGAGACAGAGACACATACTGAGTGTGTGAGAGAGAGACCCGCATTGCCGCTTTAAGTACGCTCCCACTTTTAAAAGTGATGGGGCCATAGCTGCCTGCTCCCCTGCCCCCCGTTCCGGCACCCCTGGATTGGAATGAATAACTAACATGGATCTACAGCAAATCCTGAAACGCCCAGGCCTGGACCTTACTATTGCTAAAATGATTTAAGCAAAGTCATATTCAGCTATCTCATTCAACTATCTTCCAAAGCAGGCTTCAAAGGCTATTGTTTAACACAGTTACAAAATGCATTTAATATGTTGTAGTGTGGTCCTAAATCTAGTTAACCACTTTTTTGGTTTGGCTACCATCTTTATGACTTGTGGTCTGAACCTTAATTCTGTGTCCAAGGTCACTAAAAGGTATACTGGGTTCCTCTCAACACTAGTACCTTCTTCATCCAGTGTCAATTCTGGTCGATACTGGAACCTCTTAAGGTGTGTGGTAAAGTAGGTGGACTGGGTTTTTGCTGGTTTCAGCTGGAATTTATGCTCCTTTGATCATCTATTTACAATTTCCAAGTCCTCATTAAATGCATTCTCCAATTCATTTGTTTCATGACCCATGATACCAACCACAATATCTTCTACATATGTGTATACAGATGATTTCAAGCAGCCTGATAGTCGAGGTCTATAGCAGGAAAAGAAGAGGACTTACAACTTAGTCCTGAGGAGCTCCCACTCCAAGTGGCCTTGCCTTTGAAAAAGTACCATTTAGTCTTACTGTAATTTTCCTATACTGCAGGAAGTCTCTTGTCCAGAACTATGTTTTGCCACAGTTTCCCATTTCATTGAATTTCACTAAGAGCATCTCATGACACTCTATCAAATGCTGCAATAAGATCCAAATGGATGCCTATTGATGACTGTGGAGGCTTTCATTGAAATCAACCCATCGGCTAGCAGAAGGTCACCAGTAGGTCTATATTGGAGTACAAGGACCTGTATGCGATTTGGGTAGGTTCTGTCTTTCTTCCTTTTTTTTTTTAACAGCCACATAGAAGACTTGATTGTACCATTCTTTAAATTTTCTTACAAATGTGTCTAGTTAAAGATAGCTACCTGGGGAAGAGGGATCGTTGCCAGTCTTAAAATGAGGAACAATAATTGCTGACTTCTGCTGTTTTAAGTACCTTCCCTTTTGTCCATGATTTGTTTATGATGTTCAACAACCTGGCTTTAGCCTGCTTCCCAAAGTGCTTTATCATATGGCCAAAAATGACATTGAATACAGGGGATTTGCTGGATTTAGCTTCTCTGTTGCATCTTCTAGATATGTATGAGAGAGATCTTTCTGAAGCGAGGGTACTCAGTTGGGTCTGTGTGCATGTTTTTAGATTCTCTTTGTCTTTACTCTTGAATAATTCATCTTGTGTGTTTTGCAACAGCTCCATTATCATCTTTTATATGTGGTGTAACCTTCGACCAGCATATTGACAGACTTTATCATCTAATGCCTCTATATCTCCATTTTCAGGATATTGGTGTTCTTTAGATTGAAAGCCTTAGTCTGTTTGTTCTCAGTTCACTTCAGTATCACCTATAATTCTTTTCTTTTGTGAAGATCCAGCCTTTCACAAGTCTTTCTGATGCCTGCATCTACATTCAGCAATTTCATGGTGACCTCTTTTGAGACTTCGTTCCATTTTCGTCTGGTCTCTTCATCTCCAGGGTTCCATTCAGTCTCAAGTTGAACTTGATTCCTTTCCATGATAAGATTTGCTATGCCAACATCATTCCAATGTGGAGCCCATTTCTTCCTCTTGCCTCTTGGGATGCTCTCTTTTGCTGATTTCTGCACAGCAAATTCAAAAACCATACAGGTTACGCATTGTACTTTCCCCTATAAGTAATCTGTGACACTTGACACTACAAACACAAGATTGAAATCTATAATACATATCCACTTTATTTAGGTAATAGATGTATCCTTTAAGGGAACACTGAAAATTTCTTCTCAGACTGAACACTTGAATGAGCAACTTCACAATATAGCATGCTGTTTTGTTCAGATATTTTTCTATACTGTCCCTATAATAATGTAAATACTTTCTTTCACAGGTTTTTGTAACTGCGATACCAATTTATACCTTCTAAAGGAGTCATACTATCATTTCACTATTTATACTTTTAAATCTATTTTGAGCTACCAGCCATCACTGGTCAACATGCAAACATATAGCTATTTCCAGAAAAGCTATTTCTCATTAATTCTTGGATAAATCTTCCTCAATTACTCATCTCTAAACTGATGTCCAGGAGGTTCAGATTCTAAAATAGATTTTATGTAAGCTCTTTCTTTGTATTATCTGGTTTTAATTATAATATTAGATAAAGAAGCCTGTAACAGGCTGATCACTAATAGCTATTTGCAGTCTAATTATGTACTTTTAATTAGAACAGTACATAATGAAAACAGTAGATAATGGGAAAGAAATGTTACCAAAGGTACATAATAAAGTCACCTTCTGCACACAAGAAGAAAAAAAAGCAACTACAAAGATCCACCTGTTATTCCTTCCCAGGAAAAATACTGCAGACACCGCTGGGGCTGCAGTATCAGCAATGGAGCAGCTCTACTGCTTGCTTCATGGCCTGCGGAGAGGAATTTTTCCCACCGGTTTGTGTGAATTTCCTCAGAGTTTAGCCTAGCTAAATAGGCTGGTAGTGGTATAAGATTTGGAGCTCGTGTGAATGATGTATCCACATAAATTAAGACTGTAATTTCATGACAGGGTTCTGGTAGCTATGATAAATTACTCAAAGTTGCCTCTTGTGGTTATAATGGGCAGGAGAAATGTCTGATTTAATTATGGTATTAGTATGTTGAGTTGATAGCACATTGCTCTTTATGTATTATGTACAAGAAAATGTGTCCTATCCCTGCAGCACCACAGCTTACCTGTAACCCAAGAGGTATTCATTCTAATAATGCCACAGCCCTCTGGAGGGTTGTCACTGGAGAGGAGCAGCTATAACTTCCCCGGAGGCACATGGAAACTGAAAACAGTGCAGTCTTTCAAAATGGCAGAATACATAGGGTGGGGATATAAAAAAACACTCAGCGCTAATTCTGCTCCCATTGAAGTCAATGGGTGTTTTATTTTTGGTTTCAATGGGACCAAAATTTGGCCAGTGCTGAGAACTTTTGACTATACTACACTAAGGCCTAGCTACATGGGGAAATGTACTTGGGTATTTATACCAGTATAACTTCCAATGTGAACACTCTTATTTCATAATAAGAGTATTCACATGAGCAGTGATATTAACAGTATAATTATACTGGCATAGTAAAGCCAGTAAATCTCCCAGTGTCAGAAGCCCTAATTTAGAGTATAACATCACTGTATAGTTTTGACTACTTAAACATCTTAACCATTTTTTAAAAGATCTTTTTATGTTCTTTCAATATTCTCCACATTTTGGAAAGCTTTTACTGTTTTTTCAGAAAACAAGAACTGGGTTGCATGATCAGAAAGTTGTATTAATGTAATTATTCCAGACATCACTCGTGGAGTTGAGTATCTCTCCCAATGTCCGATCAAGAGAGGGATCTGGATGAAAGTAAACTGTCTGTTTACTTAGCAAAAATAAAATTGAAGAGATGCAGTTTCCGTAAATGGTGAATATCTCCCCTCTCCGCTTTCTAAAATGGTTAACAGTGTTGGGTTTTTTTATTGATTCTGTCGTTGATCCTGAGGTCTCAGACAGCAGTGTGGTCCATATGCTGTTAGTCATCTATGGCTGGCCAAGAGCTTGTGATCATTCCTCTCTAATGTAAACTCTGCAGCTGGTCTCCATATGTTTGTTATTTCTGGGCTAGATTTCTGTAACACATGGTACTTAGGGTTAACCTTCAAGACCATCCAGAATTTTCAGCTAGTTCTGTCCGTGTCCTGTGGGATGAGCTACTAGGAGCCGTTATGAGTTTACATTTTAACTCTGTACTTGTTCCCTCTTTGCCTCTGGTTGCACTTAAGGATGTTGGTGGGAATAATTTAATGGTCTGAGGCCAGGTCATCTGATTTTTTTTTCTTTTGCTCTGTAGCATATCACAGCAGTTACACATGCTCATAGTTTCTGAGGTTACGCTTTCTTGGACCAGTGGCAGGACTTTCTTGGTGAAGAACTTGCACTTCCCTCTGGCTCACAAGAGACTGAGTTTGGTGAGCTTCAGGGACTGATGCAAGATGCTCTCATTGGGTTCAGCTTTTGGTGAGCTATTTTGCTTCTTGACAACATAGCTGCTAATATTTCAGGTAGCTTTAATTAATGAGCAGTGGTTATGAATAATGCTACCAGCTATGGGTAATGTTCATATAATTGTATTCATTTATTTTGATTTATCTCACCAAATACAAAGAGCATCAATTCATGATTCTAGGTTCCTTCGACATTAAAAAAAAAAAACGATTGTCTCTTTCTGTCATTCCCCAAATGACAATCACCTAGTGACAGGTAAACAACAAAAGCTGTAAACATTATAGCTCCCACCCTTCAATATATCGCTATTACTGAGCCTCACTATTCTCATAAACTAGAGAGAAAAGGTGGACTTTGTGACATGCTTTTAAAGGCTAATATAGTGAACAATTTGTGTTCAATTTAATTAAATGATGAAAATGATGTAACATTTACAAATAAGTACTTTCCTGAGTGATGGGTGCCTCAAAGCCAATGACAGACAATACATAATGAATATTTCATTTCTAATATGTGGTCTAATATGCAGTATCCAAAGTGTTGCGAAAAAAGTTACATTGATATGTTTGGAGATTGTGTGTCTAATGCTGCAATTGGAAATCTGTTTGGTGGTGTTGGTATGTAGCATAAGTAACATTATTATGTATGTAACAAATGCAGAACAAAATACAGCAAATTCATTGTTTTGATTGCAAAACAAGCTCATGTCACTTAGCCTTTGGGTTCTGTTTTCTAAAGACAAAGACAGTTGTTGTCAGTTGTTGGCTGTGTGTTTTCTCTGTGTGCTGTTCTGGCTCTGGCCAGATAGCCAGCACAGAAGACATCTATTGAACTGCCCAGGAAGACCAGAGATTCGGTTCGGTAGTGAAGGTGCTTGGCCAGGTTTATTGTTAACGAAGCCGGTCCTAATGCCTGGTAGACTCTACGGCGACACTAACACATGTATGCCCGTTATAATGGAGTCGGTTCAGTGAGTGGCAGGATCTTCTGCTCCCCCCCCAGGCCAGAGAAAGACACCCCCTCTGCGACCTCTCTTTTATACACTGATACAGACAAGTTATGTATTACTCTTCTGATGTGGTTAGTTACCAACCCTACACCCTGTACCTGCTGGTTCGAACAAAACATTTTCACATATCATCCTTTCCTGTCCTCCCATCCTTGTTTCACTTGCAGTTGGTGTGTTCCTGTTCCATCTCTCAAAATTGTGTTTATGACATACTTTTATCTTAGGGGGTACCTGCATCTTTTGATCAGGGCTGGCGCAACCCATTAGGTAACCTAGGCGGTCGCCTAGGGCACCAACATTTGGGGGGCGCCGGCGCCCCGGTCATCGGCGGAATTTCGGTGGCGGGACCTTCCGCCGCCTCTGTTGGCGGCATTTCGGTGGCGGGACCTTCCGCCGCCTAGGGCGGCGAAAAAGCTGGCGGCGCTCCTGCTTTTGATATGTGCATACATGAATGCCCTGGGCCTACTACTACTTGGGAGTGCCTGTGTTTTTTGCCAAGTTCATGTACCAGACAGTGAATTTGTAAGGAAGCATCTGCTTTGTAACAAAGCCTGATGTTTGCTCACAACCTGACTTGCTGACTTTGCTTTATAGCAGCAGGACCTGACTTTAGTTCAGGCCTTAGGCCTCTTACCAGGCCCATGTTTCAGGCTGTCTTTCTACTACAACAGTAGGTTTTCTCTAGAATAGAGCTTGTAAATGGTACCAATACTCCTCTGTTTCACTCCATGTTTCACAACTGAGTATGATGCAGCCTGCTTCTGGACTCTTAAATTGCAGTGGATGTCAGACCAGAATAGGAGCTGGCTAGTCCAGGATTGGTTTTAGGTATGGGAACCACATTTAAATGACAGATCTTAGGCTTTTTGGTGTTGATTATGCAAGCTGCTAAGTGCCTTCAATTCCCATTATAGTCTCTGGGAATTGAGGGTGCTTAACCCTGTAGAATTGGGCCCTCCATGGCTGACGGTGAAGGATCGGGCCTTTTGGATGCTGCCTCTTCTTTTACCTGAATTTGGAGGTGGACCCACAACACTGGTTTGCTGAAGAACATTTTTTACTTGTCATCAATGGTGCAGCATTGATTTTTAGTGCTTGTGTCCAGCACATTTTTAGCCATGTGTCAAGAAGACCTACCTGGAGCTGAACAGTGCAGACAAGTCAAGAGTATGGACTCCTCTGTGCTAACCAACATTTTCTTCTTTATTGAAGTTTGGGAATAAGGGAAGTAGGAGAGAAAGGTCTTCTGAGATGATTGAGAGGCTGACACATCAGTACACCCAGATCTGGTGGCCCAACAACAGATTTTTGCTGCTGTGTGTGAAGTAATTGCAAATAGAAGAGGTCACAAATTGTCATCAATAACTGCTCCATACTTAGTTTTCAGTCTAATTAATTGTGTCTACATGCTCCCAGTCATTGATATGATTTGTTTCCCCTATCCCCTATCAATTTTTTCCTCTGCATTTGAGGCATATATTTGTTTAAAAATTGGGACTAGATATGTAAATCCATCGCCAAGGAGACCAAGATTATATAGCTGAAATACCACAGAGCCATAATTTAAATGTCAATTGTACTGAACTTTGTCATGTTATTTGATTTTATAGATTTATACTGTCTGTGGAGGCCAAAAAATGGAAAATTATATTTGGCCTATGTGACAGCCATCTGCAGCTTGTCATTCTGCCAATAATTTGTCCACTGTCTCTGGTTTTTATTGCACGAAGGTCTTCCTAACAGTTAATGAAATGTGAATCTTTTCCACTTATATTTCTCATTTTACCTTCCTAATGTCTATCATTTCTGTAAGTGCATCTTGTGTTTCTAATATAGCTGTCCCTTTATTTCATAACGACTAATTTGGTCTAGTGGAGATTCATTGCACAGTAGAAAAGCATTTACAGTGAAGGCAGAAAATATTTTTCTCTCTGGAGGCAGTTTTTATTGAACTGAAGTACAGTACAAAGGTAGCTTCTTATTGTTAAACACTATTACTATAACATAATATATACAACATTTTATTAAAGATAGGAAATTAAGCTGATCTAATATTATGAGATCAGTATTAAACTTATCATTTGTAAACTCTAGGCTAAAAGGTAGCTGTGCAGAAGTGATTTATTTCTGGGGCAGGAGGGGATACTTCTCGGCTCTCTATGAGCTGGGAGGTGAAAACATTATTTACTGCACAAGTAAAAGAATCCAAACAAATCCTCTCCTTGCACTTATAGGAAATGTTTGCAACCAAACACAAAGCTGCAAAATCAGCCCCCTCTGGATAGATGCCAGTCTGTAGTGAGTAGACCCAACTGCTGAATCCAACATACCTCCAAGTCTGGGCTGACTCTAGTCACTGTTTCTAGCTCTGGGCCTCTCTAGGGCTCTTTCTCAGACTCAGATCTCTGGTTTAAGCCCTTCCTTTTGCAGTCTGGCTGCCCCAGACTCGGATATGTGACGATTTGTCTTCATTCTTAAAGAAAAAGCAAGTTTCTTGCCCTCGTAGCTGTGGAGAGAGCTTCAAAATGTGATCCCCGGTGCACCCTAAAGGCTCAAAAAGCAGAAGGCCAATAAAAAACACAAAACTGTTATTTTTACATAATCTCATGATTTTTGAATATTTGGGGTTGGCAATATTGGGAATTGCATCTTTCAAAGACAGGGGCCTAGTTTCCTTCTCTCCATCCCACTAGAACTATGGTGTGATAATTGAGGTCCAGACACCCCAAGGAGAGAACAGGGGGTCTGAACCTCAAAGAATAAGCAGTTGAATCAACTGGTTGTATACAATGTTATTGCATATAAAAGTATGTCAAGTAAGGTCTTTTGTGAACGTGTGAAATGTTCTGAACTTTGATGGTCATTAGGAGATATGTATACCGGTTATGGTTATGAATGTATGCACTACATATATGTAGGAAAGTGTAATTTTAATTAGGGAGCAATTACAGCATCACCTCACAGAAGTGTGGGGAAGCAATCAGGCAAGGTGGGTGGGGCACATCCCGGGCTAGTCGTTTACAGAAAACTAACTCCAAGCACCTAGCATTGTACAAGCCTGGGGAAGACAATGGTAGGCCATTAAAGTTAATGGAAAGACATTGAAACTGAAAAGAAAACCCCAGTTTTGGAAAACTAAGGAGGGCGTTTCCCCTGCTCTTTATAACCATGAATTACCATAGTCTGAGAAAAAACAATGAGGAGCCCTTGTGGCACAAATTTATTTGGGCATAAGCTTTCGTGGGCTAGAACCCACTTCATCAGATGAATGAAGTGAAAAATACTGAGAGAGCGAGAGAGAGAACTGCAAACCCTGTTAAAACTTAAAAGGGAAGGAAATGGAATCTGAAGTGAAGGCTATTCAGAAACAAACTGCCAGCATCTAAGCAGGGTGCTGTCTGTAAAACACTGAATCGCCTCTAGGACAAAGGGCATGCTGGGAAACTGTTCAGAGGCAATAGGTAACTTGTATTAAAGAAGGGAATGTAGCTAATATGGAAGTGTGAACTCTGAGGTTGCATCTTTGTTTAGTTTCTGTGTAACCTGTATGTCTTTGTCTTTGTCTTGCCATTGATGTTTCATCTCTTGTGCAATCTGGGTGGAGTGTGCAGCCCCAAGCAGACTGGTAACAGGGGGCAGGTTTCACTCCTGCTGCGGCGGTGACAAACCAAAGGGGAAAAGACCAAGTATCTGGTAGTTAAGAACTTGGGGGAAGTATTTGGGGAGACTCTGGGCCAGAAGAGCTATTGGGATCACCCTGAAAGGAATAACTAGGTGGTTGGAAGCCAGGGTGACAGCTTTTATGCTTGTAGGCTGGCTACTAGTGTCAGAGCTCTGAGTCATCGCAACATGGCATTAAGGCACCCAAAGTTACAAGGCAGAAGGTGACAGCCTAGCCAAAAATGTACAATAATGCAATTCTTGAATGAGGCTCTTGAAGTGAAAATTTAATTCAAAATATTACTGTTAACATGTTAATACTCTAAGGTGATCAAGTGTGAGCCTGGTGCTTGAATTATGGATGCCTGGCTTTAATAAATAAAATAAAATAAAATTAAAAAAGTGTATGTGTGGAAACTTGACAGCTCTTTGGGGCTGAAATAAACAGTTTGGGTCAGTATTTAGCAACAGAACTGTAGTAATGGGACCATCCTCTTCCAGTAGATGGTGGGGACAGTAAAAATAATCAATTTTTGTAAGAGTTGAGCTGCATAACCAGCTCTTCGAACTGTGCATTTCATATTCTGAATGTTTATTTCTATGGTTGTATATGTCAGGTTGGAAATAGCATAACAATCATGTAACTTAAAAAAATTGTCATGGAAACCAAAGATTAAAAATGCTTCCCAGCTAGCAAGTTATGAGTAAGCCAATCTGAAAATGTCAACATACAGTTTCTAACAATTAATTTTTTTCTTTTCATGCTATTCAACTGACACTAATTAATAGACAATTTAGAAAATAAAGTGAATATCACAGTAAGATTGGATGTCAGCATTTACTGACCCTAGAGATCTTTTACAATTTGACAAATGTTTTCCTTTCTGTTATTCTGGGCAGAATGCTAATAATTAGGTTTAGGAGCTAATGAATAATTTGGTGATGTGAATCTGCTGCTAAGATGTTATATGTGTGTGTAATGCTGAATAGGAATAAGAAAATCCTATAAGAAATCTACAGTGTGTGATGTTACTGACTAAAATAGCGGAAAATAATTCATAAACATAGATTCATAGATTCTAGGACTGGAAGAGATCTCGAGAGGTCATCGAGTCCAGTCCCCTGCCCTCATGGCAGGACCAAATACTGTCTAGACCATCCCTGATAGACATTTATCTAACCTACTCTTAAATATCTCCAGAGATGGAGATTCCACAAACTCCCAGGGCAGTTTATTCCAGTGTTTAACCACCCTGACAGTTAGGAACTTTTTCCTAATGTCCAACCTGAACTTCCCTTGCTGCAGTTTAAGCCCATTGCTTCTTGTTCTATCCTTAGAGGCTAAGATGAACAAGTTTTCTCCCTCCTCCTTATGACACCCTTTTAGATACCTGAAAACTGCTATCATGTGCCCTCTCAGTCTTCTCTTTTCCAAACTGAACAAACCCAGTTCTTTCAGCCTTCCTTCATAGGTCATGTTCTCTAGACCTTTAATCATTCTTGTTGCTCTTTTCTGTACCCTCTCCAATTTCTCCACATCTTTCTTGAAATGCGGTGCCCAGAACTGGACACAATATTCCAGTTGAGGCCTAACCAGCGCAGAGTAGAGTGGAAGAAAAGATCATAGACAATCATAAAATTGCTGTGGAATTCTTACTAAAATAAGAATATTTCAGTACTTTAAAAATATTAATCCAAAGTCAAGTGAGTAAAGGGGAAGAACATAATGAAAAGATGACATCTCTGCAACCAAACTGCTTTTCAATATGCAGGCTAAATCTTAGTTAACAATGTGCCTATAGACACACTAGAAAACCTGCAGGAGCCCAGGGCTACCCCAATGCTAAGTCCTGCAGAAAGCCATTAGAACATAATAATGACCATACAGGGTCAGACCAATGGTCCATTTAGCCCAGTATCCTGTCTTCTGACAGTGGCCAATGCCAGGTGCTTCAGAGGGAATGAACAGAGCAGGGTAGCTATCGAGTGATCCATCCCCTGTCACCCAGTCCCAGCATCTGGCTGTCAGAGTCTTAAAAGTTACTTAAGAGCCATTTTCCCTATCACTTACTATTGAAGGTATAATAGGGAGTGGCCATGTGGAAGTGGGCATAGTCTATGTGAATAAGTAGGCAGTTACTTGGACCAGCGAATGCTTTCTTAGCGCATCAAATACCTGCAATAGGGCTTATTATAAAAGGATTAGGGTACCTCTTAAAAGGAGTAGACTATCATAAGAAGACTATTTATAGGAATGATGTTAGGCATAATTGCCACACTGCCTGGTATGGGTCACCACTTCAGGACAGACTGTAAGAAAGAGGGCGAACACACTCCAAAAACTGGTGGCTTATTTTATAATTAGATTTCACCAAGCCAGTAACAAAAGTGAGCTCCTGTATCACCCCACTGGTTAACAAGAAGCCAAGACACAGTCCCCCATTCCAGCCCCGGCTTACCACCCAACAACTGGATTTCAGCGATAAATGATTATTAAAACCAGAAATCACATATAAAGTTTTTCCAATCCCAAAGGACCAGCCACTTCCCCTGGTCGATCTATGCTTTCACCAAAAACCATGCTGCAGCCAATTCTTTTAGTGAACTAAAAATTAAAGGTTTGTTAATAAAGAGAAAAGGAGATAGTTATTAAACGGTTAAAGGAATCATATACATTACAATTTATTTCAGAGTCTGTAGGTCAGGATAATAGAAGTGATGTTAAGTGTGCTAGCTTGCAATAAGTCTCTTTGGATCACGCAAAAGATTGGGGATCATCAGTTGTTTGTTCAGAGCTTCCTCTTGTTAGAAATCACAGTCCAGAGAAGTGAAGACAAAGCAGTGATGTCATAGTCTCCTCTTTTACACTTTCAGCTCATGTGCCTGGAAAGTTACTGGCACAAAGATGGAGTGTTAGATCACATGTCCTTACATACCTCATTGAGTCATGGGGCTGCTATTGTGTCAGTGCTGTCTGAAATGTCTCCAGGAGGGTGTCACAGGACGAGTTGATTGTCCTTATTGAGCCATCAAGCAGGCTGGCTAGCCTTGATGCAAATCTCTTTTGGGGCGTCACCCAAGAAAACAACACGTTTGAGATAAACACGTAGCAAATGTTCATAACTCCCTATACAAAGATGATACATGGATTCAAATAGGATAATAATACTTAGCAGATTATAATTTTTCCATTAATTCCACAACATACTTTGTACAAGATTTACTGCAGTTTTGTAAGAGTAGTGACT
This sequence comes from Platysternon megacephalum, assembly GCA_003942145.1. Classification (NCBI taxonomy): domain Eukaryota; kingdom Metazoa; phylum Chordata; order Testudines; family Platysternidae; genus Platysternon; species Platysternon megacephalum. The sequence continues at coordinate 1,226,890 of QXTE01000009.1, read as the reverse complement.
GTAATAGTGTAACTAGTTATCTTTCTTTTTATAGAGCACCATAATAATAATGCTTCTTTTACAGTTTATGTATTTATCCTGAGGGTGGCAGAGGGGTTATATTACTTTCCCGGTAGAATTTGGCTTATATAATGGAATTAGAGAGCTGGAATTTTATATTGTAAAATTCTTATGCTTAACTCTTAGAACACTGGCCTTTTCTACAGTGTTGTAGGTGAGGCACATCCAAAGGATTAGTAAGCAGTCATTTTAGAGTTAGGAGGCAACATCTTTGATCCATTGAAGTCAATGGGCGGTTTTTTATTTACTTCAATAGAGCTAGGATTTCACTTATGAATTTTTGGCTTCATATGATAGACAAAGCTATTGAAACTTTATAAACTCTCAGAACTGGTTTACTTATGAAAAAAAGAAAAAGAAGCAATCCAGTACTTCAGCTGGAAGACTGAGAGAGTTATGCAGCTGGTGAGTATCTCTGGGGCACTTCTGTTGTATTAGTACTGATTAACTTTGGGAGGCAAAAGTCTGTGCTGGGAACTTTCCATCAACTTTGGTAGGACTTGGGGCTGCTTTACTGATTTGGTGCATTTGAAATCTAGGCTTGGTTGCTCACTGTCTGGGCTAGGTTGACCTGCAGTGAGGTGGGTTAGTACCTGATCTCTAGCAGGGCTCTTTGAAGTGAGGTCATTGCAGCTTGCTTTTTTTTTTTTTGAAGAGGCCAGATGTTAGAGGTGGATGAGTAAGAGAGGCAGAGTCACCCATTTCAGCTATATGTGGGGCCCAGACTTTAAAAAGCACACAGGCTACCATAGACTTCCAGTGGCTGGTAAGAAACTGGAGGCATCTGGGAGGCGAAGAGTATCAAAGCTTATCCATCTCTCTGGCTGCTACCCCATGCTTCTTATCCATATGGCACTAATTGTACTGCCAGGTATGACCCTGAGCAGATCAGCAGTGACTACAGGACTCTGGAAGTGAGGTGGTGCAAGTGATGTTCTCATCCATCCTCCTGGTTGAAAGTAGGGGCCCAGGCAGGGGAACATGTGACCTAGAGATTAATGCAGGACTGCATAGATGGTGTTGATGGGAGGGCTTTCACATTCTCAACCAGGGGATGCTGTTCTGGAAAGGAGAACTGTTGGGAAAAGATGGGGGGTCTACCTGACTGAGAAGGGGGAAAGTATCTTTGGACACTGATTTGCCAACCTACTGAGAAGGGCTTTAAAGTAGGTAAAAAGGGGGCAGATGACAAAAGCAAAAAGGTGTCCTTAGCAGAGGTTCAGATGTTATGAGGGTGTGGATGGAAAACTACAATAGGATCATAGGAGCAACAAGACAGGAAACAGTGGGGTGATACACTCGACATCTTATATGTCTATAGACAAATGCAAGGAGTATGGGGAATAAATGGCAAGAAGTGGAACTATTACTACATAAGCTAAATTATGACTTAATTGGTGTCATAAATTTAATGACTGGAACATTGGTATAGAGGGGCATAGCTCGTTTAGGAAGAACAGATAGGGGAAAAAAGGAAAGGGGTGTTGCATTACACATCACAAATATATACGCTCATTTTGAGGTCCAGAAGGAGGTGAGTGGCAGATCAGTTGAGGGCCTCTGTGTAAAGATAAAAGGGGAAAAAACAGGGGCAATGTCATGATAGCGGTATACTACATACCACCAAATCAGGAGAGGAGGTAGATGAGGAATTTCTAGAACAAATAATAGAAATATCCAGAACAGAAGACTTGGTAGTAATGGGGGACTTTCAGGAGCGCCGCCAGCTTTTTCGCCGCCCTAGGCGGCGGAAGGTCCCGCCCCCAAAATACCGCCAACGACCGGGGCGCTAGCGCCCCCCAAATGTTCGTGCCCTAGGCGACCGCCTAGGTCGCCTAATGGGTTGTGCCGGCCCTGGGGACTTTAAGTGCTCAGACATCTGTTTGGAAATAATATAATAAAACACAAAATGTCCAATAAGTTCTTGGAATGTATTGTGGATGACTTTTTGTTAAAAAAAAAAAAAAAAAAAGTGGAGGGAGTAATCCGGGGGGGCGTAATCCGGGGGGGCGGCAACCATTTTAGATTTGATTCTGACTTATAGGGAGGAATTGATTGTGAATCTGAAGATAGAAGGCAATTTTGGGTGAAAGCATCCATGAAATGATAGAGTTCACAATTTTAAGGAAAGGAAGGAGTGTGAGCAGCAGAATAAGGACAAACTGTAACAAACTCAGAGAATTAGTAGGTAAATTCTCATGGGAAGAAAATCTGAGGGATAAAGGAGTTCAGGAGTGTTGGCAGTTTCTCAAGAAATAACATTGAAGACAAAACAGCAAATTACCTAATGCTAAGGAAAAATAGGAAGAATCGTAAGAGGCCAATATGGCTCCATCTGGAGCTCTTTAATGACCTGAAAATCAAAAAGGAATCCCACAAAAAAGTGCTTTTATCCCATGAATAAATTGCTAAAGATGAGTACAGAAGAATAGCACAAGCATGTAGGGACAAAATCAGAAAGGCTAAGGCAATAAAATCGTTACACCTAATAAGGGACATAAAAAGCTATAAAAGAGTCTATAAATACACTAGGAGCAAGAACAAGATGAAGTAAAGTCCAAGTCCACTACTTAGTGGGAAAGGAGAACTAATAATAGATGACATCAAAATTGTTGAGGTGTTCAATGCCTATTTGCTTTAGTCTTCACTAAAAAGGTTAATTGTGACCAGATACTTAGCACAATTAATATTAGTAGCAAGGAGGAAGGAATGCAAGCCAGAATAGGGAAAAAAACAGGTTAAAGAATATTTAAATTAGATGTATTCAAGTCAGCAGGGCCTGATGAAATTTATCATAGGGTATTTAAGGAACTAGCTGAAACAGTCAGAGAATTATAGACCAGTCAGCCTAACTTTGATACCTGGAAAAAGGCTGGAACAAATTATTAAACAATTTGTTTGTAAGCTCCTAGAAGATTATAGCGGTATAAGGAATAACCAATATAGATTTGTCAAGAACAAATCGTACCAAACTAATCAAATTTCCTTCTTTGACTGGGTTACTAGCCTAGTGGGTAGGGGGAAGCAGTAGATGTGATATCTTGATTTTAGTAAAGCTTTTGACACAATCCCCCATGACCTTCTTGTAAGCAAACTAGAAAAATGTGGTCTAGATGAAATTTCTATAAGTTGGGTATATATCTGGTTGGAAGATTGGAATCAGAGTCATTATGAAGGTTCTCTGTAAAACAAGGACGCCGTATCTAGTGGGGTCCTGCAGGGGTCAGTTCTGGATCTGGTACTAGTCAATATTTTTGTTAATGACTTGGATAATGGAGTGGAGGGTATGCTTACAAAATTTGCTGATGAGGCCAAGCTATAAGAGGATTGCAAGCACTTTAGAGGACAGGATTAGAATTCAAATGACCATGATAAATTGGTCCAAAATCAACAAGATGAAATTCAATAAACACAAGTGCAAAGTACTACACTTCAAATGCACAACTACAACTTGGGGTATAACTGACTAGGTGGTAGCACTACTGAAAAGGATCACAAATTGAATATTAACCTACAGTGTGATTCAATTGTGAAAAAGGCTAATATCATTCTGGTGTATTTTAACAGGACTATCGTATGTTGTTTGTGATTGTGGATGTGATTGTCCTGCTCTACTCAACACTGGTGAGACCTCTGCTGGAGTACCATAGATCTGGGCACCACACTTTAGGAAAGATGGGGACAAATTGGAGAGAGAGTCCAGAAGAGCAGGAGCGCCGCCAGCTTTTTCGGCGCCCTAGGCGGCGGAAGGTCCCGCCCCCGAAATGCCGCCCCCGACAGCGGCGGCGGAAGGTCCCGCCCCCAAAATTATGCTGACGACCGGGGCCCCGGCGCCCCCCAAATAGTAGCACCCTAGGCGACCGCCTAGGTCGCCTAATGGGTTGCGCCGGCCCTGCAGAAGAGAGCTACAAAAATGATAAAAGTTTTAGAAAACTTGACATATGTGGAAAGGTTAAAAAATTGGGAATGTTTAGACTTGAGAGAAGAAGACTGAGGTTCGGGACCTGATAAATCTTCAAATATATAAAAGACTGTTATAAAGAGGACAGTGATCAGTTGTTCTGCAAGTCCACTGAAGGTAGGACAAATAGTAATGGGCTTAATCTGCAGCAAGGGAGATTTAGTTTTGATATTAGGAAAAACTTTCTAACTATAAGGATAGTTAAGTACTGGAATAGGCATCTGAGGAAGGCTGTGGAATCCTTGTCACTGAAGATTTTTAAGAAGAGGTTAGACAAACACCTGTCATGGATGGTCTTGGTTTATTTGGTCCTACCTCAGTGCAGGTGGCTGGACTAGATCAGCACTTCTTAACAGGGGGTCCGTGAACCCTTTCACGGGGGCCCCTGGGCCCCGCAGCTAAAATCCAGAGCGCGAGCCCCAGCACCTCCCGCAGGGCTGAAGCCAGGAGCTGCGGGCTCCGATCCCTGACACCCCCTGAAGGGCTGAAGCCCCGATCCCTGGCACCCCCTGTGGGGCTGAAGCTGGGAGCGGCAGGGCTGAATCTTGGAGCCCCGAGCCCTGGGGCTTCCCACGGGGCAGAAGCCATGAGCCCATGGGCAGAGTTGGGGGGCACAGAGGGCGTTGCTTCCCACCTCCAAAACTACAGTGCAAGAGCAGGGCAGTCCTGGGGAAGCTCCACACTCCCCCCCCCCACACCTCCTTCTCTCTCCACCCCTTGACCAGGTTGGAGGTGGGAATCCAGAGCCGGGCAGTGTGGGACTGGTGCTGCTCTGACTGGTGTCATGGAGCCAACAGCCGTGGTGTTCCCTCGTCTCCTGCTGGTGCTGGTGCAGGGTTTTGAAGCGGCTCCTCATCTCCTAGCCCCCTTTGCTCATGCATCCGGTAAGAGCTGCCTGGGCGGGGGGGATCTGGCTCCATTGCTGGCAGAGCCCTTGGGGAACAGGGACTGCAGGGGAGCCCTCCTGGCACAAAGACCCTAGTCACCCCCTCCCTGCACCCTTAGCTACCCGCTGCCACACACAGCCCCTAGCTAGCCCCCTGCCTGCACCCTGAGCTATCCCCTCCCTGCACCCTGAACTATTCCCCTGCCCCCACACAGCCCCTAGTTAGCCCCCTCCCTGCACCAAGCTACCCCTCCCTGCACCCTGAGCTATCCCCCTGCCCCCTCCCTGCCCCCTGAGCTACCCCTCCCCTCCCTGCCCCCTGAGCTACCCCTCTGCCCACACACTGCCCCTAGATACCCCTTTCCCTGCACCAAGCTACCCCCTCCCTACACCCTGAGCTATCCTCCTGCCCCCACACAGCCCCTAGCTAGCCCCCTCCCTTCACCGAGCTACCCCCTCCCTGCACCCTGAGCTGTTTTCAAACTTTTTGAGGTGAGCCCCCCCCCACCTTTTGAGTTATAATTTTTGGTTACATCTCCCCTTACCCAGACAGGCGGGTGGCCTGCTGAGGTGAGTCTGGGGGTGGAAGTGCTGCTCTCTCCCCAGACCCTGCTGTGCAGAGCTGGCTTGAGTCCCGCTGGCCCCTGCCCACCCAAAATAGAAGTCCAACTATGCCTATGCCAGAGTGCCCGCCCCTCCCCCCCAGCCCAGAGCCCTGAGTTGTCCTCTCCCCTGCTGGGCCCTGGAGTTTTTATAGCATGTTGTGGGGGCCTCAGAAAGAAAAAGATTGAGAACCCATGGACTAGATGACTTCTTGAGGTCCCTTCCAGCCCTACATGTTTTGATTCTATGGTTTTGATTTTTCTTGTACTGGTGAATGTTCCCACTTCTTTGTAGCATCTCTGGTGTTTGTGACAGTGTGAATAAGTATCTAATATGGAGTAGAACGGTGTTAAGAATGATTTATGAAGATCTACCAGCCACATTTTTGAATGCAGCCAAAGAGGTTTAAAATGGATCTCATCCAGCAAACCTGTATCTGTCCATCTGGTTAGGAAGTTGAACGTCTGAAAGGGAGGCAATTTAGCGTCCCAAGAAGACCACCTTCTCCTCACTAGTCAGCCTCCCTGAGGATGAGGTTAAAGATATGTTTCCATACACTTATTTTGTGTGCCTTCCTTCAAAGGACCATTTGGAAGTAAAGTGGGGTGCAGAGATGAGGGATGTCTGGTACGATAATAAGCCAGAACCTCTGGATTAAATCTCTTTTGTTAAATAGGATGGATAGAATAATGAACTCTGAAACCTCTGAGATCATCCAAAGACTGGATATGGACCTGGGGCTTGAAAATCAGGTCATGAGAATCTGAGAAGGCAGATTCTAGAGGGAAGGGAAGAGATGGGATGGTTGACAGCTTGCCTGTAATAAGAGAGTCAGAAAATAGATGTACTTTCCATAAATGTAATGTGTTATCCTTTTATTATTCTATAACTAGGACAACGGTGCCTTAATTAGCTTAGTTTGAAAAATTTAAATCTAGATTTGTTCTATAAACTTTTCTTTTATTTTAGTACCTTTTTTTCTTCAATAAATCTGGTTTGAGATTTGCAAAGCCACCTTGGAGATCAGTACATGAAATTCCCATTAATTTTGGTTTTTAATAAGACTGTGGATCTTCTATTGTTATGTATGCAATTACTCACAGGCTGTCCAAAGAGCATAAACCCATTTTATCTTTGTGGGGAGGTAGTGTAAAGGGTGTCTGGAATATTACCCTTCTGAGAGGTAGCAGTTGAAAGGGCATGGACAGAGATGTCCACTCCCAGAAGGTGTTTCATAAAGTGCTGCAGTCAGGTTAATGCAAGAGAGGAGTCTAAGAACAAAAGGGGAGATAAATGCTGAAGAGGGTGCAGATGACCGAGTTGTTTAAATCTATGCATTTTAAGTACTTATATGGCACCTATTATCTTGGTATATAAACACCAAATGCGGACAAAGCACAGGAAAAATACCCCTCTCCCCCAAAATGTTCTCATTTGTTCATTTCATCATGACCTAAGAGAAGTCATTAAGGTAAGGGCTTTATTGAAAAGATTGTGGGGCTTTTATTTAGAACCTATCACCATCAGGCTTGGGCTCAGTCTGGTCTTTTCCAGCAAGGAGTTCCTCAGCTGGCATCATCTTACTGAAAATACTGTGTCCCAAGAACCTGAATGTCTTATTCTGGATCTTGCCTGGTGCATCATTCCTCTGGAGGGCAACAGACTCAGTAGGATGTATATGATGAGTTGGCCTCTGGTTTAACTAGGTCTTACTCCATTAAGGACATTGTAAATTAGGACTGAGGCTTTGAATCTTAACATTGTTAAGTACAATGACAACATAAAAGGACTAGACTTTCAAAAAAGGCTCCAGCATTCCACCTGCCTGTTTTATATATGCAACACCTGCCAGTTAGACAAAGTACATAATTATCTGTTTTACATTAGCAAATACCCATTTTTATGCTGGCGTAATTCTTGGGGCCAGGTTTCAGACAACCTGAAAATTGAGTTTGTGAGAGTGCGAGATATTTTTATCCTTCATCATTAAGTTATAGACCCTAGCTCATACAAACCAGAAAGAAATGCAATGCATACATGACTTATGTTGGTTTAAGATGCTCACTGAAGCACAGCACATTAAGAATGAAAGAGTCAGGTACATTGGTCAACAATACTTACTGCCTTTTTATAGACTCCACTTTTCCACTCAGGCTAGTTATAGAGCATTATGAATTATGGAGGCCACTCTGGAGAATGCCCTTGTCATAGGTTTCACCCCCACTCTGAACTTTAGGGTACAAATGTGGGGACCTGCATGGGAACTCATAAGCTTAATTACCAGCTTAGATCAGTACGCTGCCACCACCCAAATATTGGAGTTATTTGGGAAACTCTGTCTTCTCCCCCAAAACCCTTTCCCTCCCAAGTACTATAACCCTTCCCTGGGTAGTTTTGAGAGACTCCTCCACCAATTCCCTGGTGAACACCGATCCAAAAATCCTTGGATCTTAAAACAAGGAGAAATTAACCATCCCCCCTCCTTTTCCCCACCAATTCCTGGTGAGCCCAGATCCAACTCCCTTGGATCTTAAAACAAGGAAAAATCAATCAGGTCTCTAAAAAGAAGGCTTTTAATTAAAGAAAAGAAAGGTAAAAGAAAAACCTCTGGGAGATAGCATACAAGCTGATCTCACAGACAACAGATTTAAAACACAGAGGATGTTCCCCTGGGCAAAACTCTTAGTACATCAAAAAATAGCCAATTTGATTATACCTATAATGCCCAAGACAAGTCACAAACAGAAAAGAAACATAAGCTAATTCCTTCACTAAATACTCACTACCCTGTTTGATTCCTGATTCCTTTTCCTCTCCGGCCAGAACTGAAACTGACCCAGACAAAGGGAACTTCCCTCCTTCCTTTTGAAATATCTTGTCCCCCCATTGGTTCCTTTGGTCAGGTGTCAGCTAGGCTAGGTGAACTTCTTAACCCTTTACAGGTAAAAGAGGCATTAACCCTTAACTATCTGTTTATGACAGCCCTTTATTTTCCCTTAAGTCATTGTACTAGTAGAGATACAATTTGAACAAATCTAAGAAGGGTCAACATGACAGAGGAGCTCCTTGTGAATGTAGTGAAGTTCATTTAAAAGACTTACTGATGATCAGAGGCAAGCTTCGTACCATCAGTATTAACTAAGACAGGTTCCACAGTTAGTGCATTTATTACCCACCTCAATAGCTGGTAAGATTTTCTCCTCTTTACCCCTTCTATATGTCACAAAGAAATTTATCAAATCTGAACTACTGAATTATTCCTTTTAACTAAATGTTCCCAGAATATTTTATTGGTGCCTCAAATCAGGAAAACTAGGTGTTAGCATAAAAAAAAAAAACTGAGGTGAGGTTAAAAAATGTAATTAAAAGAGAAATGCTTGTTTAAATCACAAAGCAGGTCGTAAGTAGAATACACGGATGAAACTAATATACAGTAGTTAAGGGTCTGTCAAGCATTTCCCTACTGCAGTAGTGCATTATCAACCAAATGTGCTTTTAACTGCATCTCTTGGGAGATGCACCCTAGCAAGTCTGGAGAAACATATAAGAAAGAGACTTAAGAAATAGACAAGATGCACAAGGGAGAAACAAGGAGACATAAGTGTGAATGGATTGCCTGTGATAGGAGGTGACTGGATTCAATGACCCATGAGATTCCTTCCGGTCCTATGTTCCTCTGGAGTGCATGAGAAATAAATTCACAAGTGTGAAAAATTGAAAAACATCAGAAGCAATATTTTATTTTGTAAATGAGCAATAAGATGTAAATAGTTTGTGGTTGAGCTTCCCACCAATTCAGACCTGGCATCATTGTGGCAATCAGCCCATGCTGTTTCAAGATTAGCTCTTTAAAAAAAAACCACACACCTGTAACATTCTTGTATAAGTTTGCATAAAGTTTGATAGCCACAGTGACATGGTTAACCCAGAGCTGGGCTAGTATAACTGACAAGAGACATGATATGATCTCTCATTAAAAAAGTAATTTCACCAGTATACTGAATGCCCATTAGCCATTTTCTGTTTTGTTCATCCTAATTAATTGCTGTACGATTTCAGCAGTAAACACACTGACCACATTACTTGTGTTGTAAGTAAGACTTTTATTTTAAAATGTACAGTGTATAAGAGGTTGCATTTTCCCCTCCAGTCATCAAAAGATCAGGAGATATAGGCCTTTGCTCCCCAGCTCTACTTTTCAAAACATGCTGTATGTTTCCAATTATATGTGGGAGGTGTTTCTTGGGTTGTAAAAACTTCCACATTTTTTTCACACAAGTAAGGTCTAGGGGCAGCATGGAGAAAAATATGGAGACTATTGTAGGAGAAGCAGACAAACAGGACATCAAGGTTGGCATTGCTGCAGGAGTGTGGTGTGGAAGGGTATAAGTAGGCTTGGAAGTATTCGGTTTTTATTGGTAAATGTCAGTAAACTGATTTCACCATCCATGCACAAATGGATGAAAAAACATTTCCATCAATAGTAACTGAAATTCACAGACAGGCAAAGTAAGAAAAATTCTGCTTGAGAACTTATTCGAGTTTGATTTAAGGATACTTTATGTATCAACATCACTAGTCAAAAAATACAATTTGTGTGTTAACAGTTATAAAGCTTTAACTTTTTGAATCTCAGCTTCTACTGTCCCTAAATAATTATTGTCTGGCCCCCAAAATGTCCTTCAACTGTGCAAATGTAAAGTGATTAGAAATTGAAAAAATTCTTCAAACCATAATTTTGTGCAGCTGTGAAAATTTAAATCAGTACAAATAAAAAATAACTTAAAACAATCATCTATATTATCTGCCAAAATTATATTTATAAGTCTAGACATAAGAAACTAAATTCAGTGAATAGATGGCGACAGAATTGTACAAGGCTGTGAAGATGAGGACAAGATGTTTAAACTCGGTGTGATGAGAAGAGAGAGCTAGGGAAGGGGAGTTGACACAGTGAAACAGACAAGTAAGAAAATCTTAGCGATTGTGATTAGTATGAAGACAGTACTGGGGGTGTTGGGGAAGCCAGGTAAGATTGCAGTAATCAAGAAGAGGGCTGTTGAGCTCTGCTATGATAGTTTTAGATGTATGGACAGAAAGAAAAGTTTGAGTATGACACATTGTGGTGGGAGAAGAAGCAGGATTTGGACACAATGTATAAATGTGTGTCCAAAATCCAGACTTAATTTTTTGGGGTGGGGAATGGGGGAAGGGAGAAGAACAGCAAGCACATTTCAAATAAAATGTTGAAATTAGCACTTTTGACACATAGCCCTGTGAAAAGGTAAGTCTAATGCAGGGGTCGGCAACCTACGGCACGATTTTGCCTGGCACGCGGCTGACAGCCAGGGTCCTGGCCGCCGGCCCTGCTCAGCCCGCTGCCGGCTGAGTGAACGGAACCCCAGGCCAGCAGGGGGCTGAGTGGGGCTGGCAGCCGGGACCCCAGACCGGCGGCAGGCGCGCCCCCTGGCTCCCCCCTTACCGTGCTCGGGTTCTGCGGCTCCCAGAAGTGTGAGCCGCCGGGGCGCGGGGCCCTGAGCCTGCTCCGGTAGGCGCAGTGTCGGCGGCTCACACTCCCGGGAGACGCAGAGCCCAAGCGCGGCAAGGCGGGAGCCGGGGGGCACACGGGGACCACCGCCCGCATGCATCTGCTGCAGGAGCCCCATGGGGGGGGGGCACCGGGCCACAGCCTGGGCAGGCGCGCCCCCCAGTGCCCCCCTCACCACGCTCGGGTTCTGCGGCTCCTGGAAGTGTGAGCTGCCGCTGCCCCTCCCGGAGCTCCCTCCCCCCCCCCCCGCTGCCTCAGCACTCTGCGGGGGAGGGGCTGTGCGCGCGGCAGCCCGGCAGCGTGTTTTGCCTCCACGTGGAGCCAGCGTCTGACCGGCATGGGCATGGTAAGGGGAGTCCTGGGGGGCAGTCAGGGAGCAGGGGGAGGGTTAGATGGGTCAGGAGTTCTGGGGATCCTGTCAGGGGGCGGGGAGTGGTTGGATGTGGCGTGGGAGTCCTGGGGGTCTGTCTGGGGGTGGGGGTGTGGATAAGGGTTGGGGCAGTCAGGGGACAGGTAGGGGATAAGGTCCTAGGGGGAGCAGTTAGGGTGGGGGGGTCTCAGGAGGGGGCAGTCAGGGGACAAGGAACAGGGAGGCTTAGGTAGGGGGTGGGGTTCTGGGGGACAGTTAGGGGCAGGGGTCCCAGGAGGGGGCAGTCAGGGGACAAGGAGTGGGGGGGGATTGGAGGTTCTCAGGGGGGCAGTCAGGGGGTGGGAAGTGGGAGGGAGTGGATGGGGACGGGGCTCTCCCCCACCGCCCTCTCTTTTGATTGTTGAAATATGGTAACCCTAGACGAGGGGGGAGCCGGGGTTCGCATGGGGGCTGGCGCCCGCATGCATCCGCTGCAGCCTGCAGGAGCCCCCGGGTGGGGCGCGCCAGGCCGCAACCTGGGCAGGAGGGGTGGGGTGGGGGGGGCTGCTCCCCGCTAGTGGCACCGCTGCCTTTGCAGGGCTGCTGCCACCCTGCACTGTGCCGGCTCCTCCATGGCTGGGGCTTGCTCTCCGGAGCCTCTGGAAGGCAGCTTCTCCCTGCCGAGCTGCTGCAGTGGCCCAAACCCAGCAAAGCCAGTGAGTGGACTTGGGGCGGGGGCCACCGGGGTGGGATGGGGAGGGCTCACAGGGGCGCTGTGCACCCTCCAGGGGAGTTCAGGGGGCGGGGAGGGGGGAACCTGGTCTGGGGAGCAGCCCCTGGGCATGGCTGGCCCCTGGGGTCTATAAAGGCTCGTTGGGATTTGCTCCTCAATGAACTGATGTGCAAGGGGGGGAGGTGGAAGTTTCGCCTAGGGCGCAAAATATCCTGCCCCAGGGGAGGTGTGCACCCCAGGTTAAGAACCACTGCACTAAACTGATAAGATCTGCATTTTAATTTAATATTAAATGAAGCTTCTTAAATATTTAAAAAAACATGTTTACTTTACATACAACAATAGTTTATAGACTTATAGAGAGAGACCTTCTAAAAACGTTAAAATGTATTACTGGCACGCGAAACCTTAAATTAGAGTGAATAAATGAAGACTCGGCACACCACTTCCGAAAGGTTGCTGACGTCTGGTCTAATGTATGTTTAATGACACTTCCCTACTAATGAAACTAATCTCAACATGATGATTTCAACCAAGGGATTAAGGGGTCCTCTCTCCAGAATTCTCATAGTATAAATCAAAACAGTCTTATAAATAAAAATACCTTGTCATAACATTCTGGAGAGACCCTCATTGGGAACAGAATTCAGAGACAGGAATGAACTGATGGCAACAGAGGGGAAAGATGGAGAGCTGTAATGCTTATTGGCAAAAACCTCCCAACATCAGACAGCTTGCACAGAAATGTAAAATCCTTCAAAGCAGCAATCCCCACCAAAGGAAAATAACCAGACTTGTGGGAAGCAACTTTTGTGACCCTCAGTGTCTACACCCTAGTCCATAAAGGAAATGTTTTTCTATCACTCAGATATTGTCTGCAGATCCATGGTAACTTACCAAGAATTTGTGCTGAGGGCTAATGATATTTGGTGAAGAAATCATCTTTTTCTGGAGGCCCGAGACATGCTCTGCAGGCAAATTTAATGGTGTTATAAAACATTATTAAAATTACTGATGCTTAACGTAATTGATACAGCATGTTCTGAAGCGCCTACCATTTTATTCTTACTTAATTATCTTCAGCCTCAAGCTACCTAATGTTCTAATTATACTGTTTCTTTTCTGGTTAGAAATATTTGTGCAATAAAAAGATGTATTTACTAGCCTCCCCTCCCCCAAGAGTGTTGTGTGGTTTAAAATAGCTGAAGCTTGTCAGTTGACAACAGGCTGCTTTGCTTATTAGGGTCCATTTGCACTACAGATAGACAGATAGAACTGTGTTATGTGTAACTTGGCTCTAACATGGTTCAGTGCATCCACATAGCATAATTCTTCCCAGCAGAATTGTGTTGACCTGTTTACAGCTACTACCCTTGAACTTTACATCACTGCATTTGGGAAAATTGGGGCATCTATTATATCCTGCCTCAGAGGCAGAGGATTATGGGTGTTTTTAAGATTTCATCCTACCACACACTGAGTGCATTAGCATTCTGGGATTTTTTTGCACTGTCTTCAGAATCCATCAGAAGACATTGGGAATATTTTCAGAGAGGTTTGGCAATTCAGAAGGATACACACACACCCTGGCTTCCCTTGTTTCATGCTTAACAGCAAGAAGATGATCAGAAAAGCTCCTAGTAATCTGAAGTAGAATCAGAAAGGAAAATGACTACTGATGTAGAAATTTGTTTCTCTTCCTTGCTGAAGTCTTCCAGGAAGATATAAGACCAAATACAGCTCTACTTGCTGCAGGGCCAGCGCAACCCATTAGGCGACCTAGGCGGTCGCCTAGGGCACTAAGATTTGGGGGGAGCCGGCCGCCCCGGTCGTCAGCGCATTTCGGGGGCGGGACCTTCCGCCGCCTCTGTCGGGGGCGGCATTTTGGGGGTGGGACCAGGCGGCGGAAAAGCTGGCAGCACTCCTGACTTGCTGGCAAGTTGTTGTAATGCTGTAAAGTCAAGTGGCAATGAGTGATTGACTGACATTTGAATTACCAGGCCCACTTTCACTTTCAGCATTGAGTGCCTTTACATTAAGGTGCCAGTCTACCCCCCAAGCATCAATCTTTGTGGATGAGGAAATTTCCATTGTTTTGTGTTGATTAGCTGCTAATATGAACTACCACTGCCTTACTCACATGTCAGGTGTGTGTTAGTTCATGGTGGTATGGGGTAGATATGTGTATGGAAAAACACATGTTGTTGCGATGTGTGGTGGTCACTATTATCAAACATCTCTGTGATAATAGAGCCACTCTGAAATGCCTTCATCCCAAATTTGGTGGAGCTGTCAACATAACCCAGTCTAGACTATCTAGGTAGTAATATGGACCTCATCATGGTTTAGTTTAGCATTTGAGCACCTCAAATCACTAATTCTCGCAACACTTCTGCAAGTTAGAGAAGTATTATCCTCATTTTACCAATGGGGAACTGGGGCACAGAGAGTTTGTCACTTTCCTGAGGTTACGCAGGCAATCTGTGGCTGAGCTGAGAACTGAAACCTGGTCTCCTGTCGCCTAGTACAGCGACTTATTTGCTAGATCATCCTTCCTACCTAGTCCCTCTTTACTTTGCCCTCCAGACAATGGCACTGAGGTATGCCCTATGTCTGGGTACCTTGTGGCCAGGTAGGCTTTTGTGGATTGCTGGTTTACTAGTATTAATAAGCTGATCCAAAATGTGCACAATAGCAGGATTTTCAAGAACTCCAGCATGTGCACAAGGGAGTTGAATGGAACACTTTCCCCACCGGACACCAGGGAATGTAATGCCCACTGCAATTCTTAAGGATCCATTCTACCTTTTGCTACTCTATGTAATGAAGCAATGCCCTGACTACACTGATTCAGATTTCAACTGCGGTATGAGACTTTAAATAGATTTACAAGGTGAAGGCTGTTTGCTTGGCAATCTTTGTGGCAGCAGCCGCAGCGGAAAATTTTACATCATGGCCTGGAACAAAAAGATGTCATTCCAGAGGCCTGATATTCATTCTGGGTGAAATTCACCCACTGTGCAGAGGCCAGCATACAGTTTATGCACCACTTTAAGACCTAAGTGGTGCACAGGCTGTATGCTTGCCCTTTGCACAGGAGTTAATTTCACCCTCCATGAGGATGGATGGCTAGTGGGGGAGTTTAGCAGCAGTCAGTGCCAGAAAAGTTAACTAGAAAGGGGAGGCCCTGTGGTCTCCCTCCCCACCCAACCCTTTTTTTGCCAATGTAATTGATTATGTTGGGATTTATTTCTTTAATGGACTGAACTCTTCATGTGATAATCATTTACTTGCACATAGCTGTCAGTGCAACAAATTAAACTGAGATTACTATATAAATGGTTAGCCGTTAGCTGGCTATAGTGCAGTGATATGTGATTTATAGCAGACTCAGCTCCTGTACTTTAAGCCAAATGTGCCATTAGTTTTACACAGCTTCCTAACTTAGTCTAATGACAATGTGTTAACAGATCTACAAACATGAAATTCCACAACGTACATGTTGCAAATTGGGCCAGAGGGAATTGCATTCCACAAAGATTAAGCACCATTCATTTTTGATGCTGGCTCTGCTCTGAACGTTGGTTGTTAACCATAATTCCTTTTTTTTGGTGATTATTTTTACTGTTTTCTTTCTATTTTTCTGCATAAGAGACTATAGTGAGGGTGTAGGTGAAGGGGGCCAATGTGGTTGCCAGAGTGTATCTGATGTCAGTTTAAAAAAAACCCAACAGAGAGATTTTAAATTAAGGTGGGAGGATTTTAAAACCTAACCATACACTTTATTATAATCTACAGATACTGGCATGTGAAAATAAGGAGCTTGTGTGAAGTTAGTCGCAGAGGGCAACGGTTAGGGGCAGATCCTCAGCTGGTGTAAATTGTCATAGTACTATTGACTTCAACAAACCTATGACAGTTAGGATCTGCACCTTTGTCCTAATCCATCACAGTAACTGAAGAGCATAATGATATCCCTGCACCAGTATCTTCATCTCTGGATCCTGTCACATACCAAGAATTAACATTCTTTAAAGTGTTTCTCTGGAAGTGCAGCTTTTAGCACAAATGTGCTGACCATCGTCTTGAACCGGGGACTACCAAAAAGAGAATTATCGTACTTAAAACAATGGAAGAGCTACCACACCATGGTGGAGGGTGATTATTATTAAATGTCAATGTTATGGTAGCGCAGAGAGATTCTGGTCAGAATCATGACATTAGATGCTGCAGAGTCAGAAAAGGTCCCTTCTCCAAATGGGTTACCAACTAAGGACTCTACTCATATTTTTATTGGGCATCACAGAGTTCGGTAAGCAAGACTTTGAGTATGAAACCTCAGTAGCCCTTCTCAGCATAGTTCTCGATGTTAATAAATGTGACTACTCTGGTGGTTATCTTTTGGACTTTTATTTCTGATTAATTATTATATCTAGGTCCATAAAACAGTGAACTCCCCAACCAATTACACACACAGAAGAAAAATTCCCCATTGCAAAGTCAAAACAGGTTCTTCTAGGCATTATAATACCAATATTTGGTCAGATTTTATAGAGATTTTTCACAAGCTGTGACATTCTTGCCTGAGGCCAAGTGGCACTCAAAAAGGTGTGCAATTCTTTATTCACTTTGCAAACATAAAAAAACCCGAAAGAAATTACTTTTTTTCCAAACTGATCCTTGCAACTGGTTACGGTATCAGCAAATGCATGAGCAGCAGTAGAAAATGGTCTTTGGAAATTTTAGTTTTTGATCCATCTAACCACATTATCACTACAAGCAGTGATTCCTAAAACTGATTGCCAGTGTATATTGTCTTCAGAGAGTTCACTGGTGCTTTACCTTTTATAAGTGTGCTCCCATTTCAGTTTTTTTTCACTGTTCTCTGTACAACGAATGGCCATTCTAGTCATTCTTCTCAGATTGGTAGTGAAGAATGAGCTGCAGCAGGAAAAGTAGCAGCATGAATTGAAGTTATGGATCCAGCCCATTTAAGCTTTATTCCAGCAAAGCCTTTAGGCACCTGCTTTAACTCTGAGCACAAATAGTCCCATTAGAGTTATGTTTGTCCCCTTCCTCTATTTATGAAAAAATGTTGCCAACAAATATGTTCTTTTCACACAATATTGTATTTCCTTAAATGTGGAGTCTGTTGATAGCTAGAAAGTTAAGTCTGAGAAATTATTCAGTGGTACTTTTTTACTACCCCCCCCCCAAAAAAAAACCAAAAAAAAAACCCCCTGAGATGCCTCTCTAGTTTCTCCATGCTAGATACCTTCATTTTTGTTCTTAGATTTGATCCAGAAAAGAGATGCAGGGAGTAAGTAACGGATGTGTTTCTCATTAGTATTTAACTTTAGAAACATCATCGGCCTTAACTTAACAAGATAACCCCTTGAATGATTTCTTGTTAGATAACAAATGCCAGAAGATTCCAGTGACTGCATACTTCAATACATTTGCTTTTCCTGAATATTCATGCACTGCTTTCTGCAGTTCTGGAAGTCATTTAGGTATAAAATGCTGTAAGGCCCAAATCCAGATGAGTACTTCAGTATGTGCTTGAATGTAAACATGTAAGTAGTCCTACTGAAGTTATGTTAGGTACTGACAGATAATACATTAATTACTAGCTTCAACCTTTAAAAAATCAAGGAAACAACATGGATTTTTTTCTCATTTCAGGAACTTTTAGAATTTCCTAGGATTGGGAAAATCATGATGTTTCAGGTAGGTACGGTACTATACCCACTTCAAACCATATGAACTTGGTCTTTCAGGTTATCAGTAAAATACAGTTCTTTAGGCAGGTTAAACATTTATTATTCTTTACAATATTTGCATTATAATTAATTCCTGGTCTATCTGCTATTCTGGTGCTACAGGTACTGTGAGGTGATGTCACTGGAAAGGAAGATCTCAGGGAAAATGACCATTTACTGTGGGATAAATGGAAGGCTGCTCTGATAAATGGAAGAAAATCAGTGTTTTCTGATCATTGTCGGTATACATGGGAATCACCCTGAATATGTATAGAAACACTCAGTCACAGGCTTTCCCAGTCTTTTCTGATATATGAGTATCTTAACTGGAAAAGAGCAAGAAAGCCCTTCAAGTCTGATACCTGTGACACCTGTTTTGCCTTATTAAGCCCAATATGGGTCTCAGGAGGAGAGCTGTCTCGTGTTTCAAGCAGTCATCTCCATATAGATTTCTATGTAAGCATGTGAGCTTAAGAATGAAATACTGATTCTGGAAGCACCTGGGAGCAGATCAAAGAAATGTCTCCCCCATGCAGTCATTAGATCTAAGTCGTTGTAAAATTCTTCTGAACTATTTTAGTGTTTTTACATGTTGAATATTGTGTTTCTTTAAGGGATATGCTTTATTACTTGTTGGGACTTAGGCTATATAACAAAGTGACCATGTTAGTTTCCTGACTCTGTGATCTCTGATCTCCAGAGTATAAGATACTGCATATTTTTCCTATGATATAACAGGGAGAGTTATAAATACTCAAGGGCAAACATTTTGGAGAGGATTTTAAAGGTACTGTTGTTATATGAACCTAGCTTTATATAAAACCAGGTTGGGGCAAACAATAGCAACAGCAAAGGCTGATACACACCTCTTCTCCTTCATAGAAGATTAGGGTTGGAAGAGACCTCAGGAGGTCATCTAGTCCAACCCACTGCTCAAAGCAGGACCAACCCCAACTACATCATCCCAGCCAGGGCTTTGTCATGCCAGGCCTTAAAAACCTCTAAGGATGGAGCTTCCACCTCCTCCCTAGGTAACCCATTCCAGTGCTTCACCACCCTCCTAGTGAAATAGTTTTTCCTAATATCCAACCTAGACCTCCCCCACTGCAACTTGAGACCATTGCTCCTTGTTCTGTAATCTGCACCATTGAGAACAGCCGAGCTCCATCCTCTTCGGAACCTCCCTTCAGGTAGTTGAAGGCTGCTATCAAATCCCCCCTCACTCTTCTCTTCTGCAGACTAAATAAGCCCTCTTCTCTCAGCCTCTCCTCATAAGTCATGTGCCTCAGCCCCCTAATCATTTTCGTTGCCCTCCGCTGGACACTCTCCAATTTGTCCACTTCCTTTCTGTAGTGGGGGCCCCAAAACTGGATGCAGTACTCCAGATGTGGCCTCACCAGTGCCGAATAGAGGGGAATAATCACTTCCCTCGATCTGCTGGCAATGCTCGTACTAATGCAGCCCAATATGCCGTTAGCCTTCTTGGCAACAAGGGCACACTGCTGACTCATATCCAGCTTCTCGTCCACTGTAATCCCCAGGTCCTTTTCTGCAGAACTGCCGCTTAGCCAGTTGGTCCCCAGCCTGTAGCCGTGCATGCGATTCTTCTATCCTAAGTGCAGGACTCTGCACTTGTTCTTGTTGAACCTCATCAGATTTCTTTTGGCCCAATCCTCCAATTTGTCTAGGTCACTCTGGACCCTATCCCTACCCTCCAGTGTATGTACCTGTCCCCCCAGCTTAGTGTCATTTGTGAATGTGCTGAGGGTGCAATCCATCCCATCACCCAGATCATTAATAAAGATGTTGAACAAAACCATCCCTAGGACTGACCCCTGGGGCACTCCGCTTGATACCGGCTGCCAACTAGACATCGAGACGTTGATCACTACCCATTGAGCCCGACGATCTAGCCAGGTTTCTATCCACCTTGTAGTCCATTCATCCAATCCATACTTTTTTAACTTGCTGGCAAGAATACTGTGGGAGACTGTATCAAA
This sequence comes from Platysternon megacephalum, assembly GCA_003942145.1. NCBI lineage: Eukaryota > Metazoa > Chordata > Testudines > Platysternidae > Platysternon > Platysternon megacephalum. Next base: position 1,206,988 of record QXTE01000009.1, on the reverse strand, counting down.
AGCTTTGCTAAAGTCAAGGTATATCACGTCCACCACTTTCCCCATATCCACAGAGCCAGTTATCTCATCATAGAAGGCAATCAGGTTGGTCAGGCATGACTTGCCCTTGGTGAATCTAGGTCGTCTGTTCCTGATCACCTCCCTCTTCTCCAAGTGCTTCAAATGGATTCCTTGAGGACCTGCTCCATGATTTTTCTGGGGACTGAGGTGAGGCTGACCAATCTGTAGTCCCCTGGATTTTCCTTCTTCCCCTTTTTAAAGACGGGCACTATATTTGCCTTTTCCCAATCGTCCGGGACCTTCCCCAGTCACTACGAATTTTCAAAGATAATGGCCAATGGCTCTGCAATCACATCAGCCAACTCCCTCAGCACCGTCGGATTCACTGCATCCAGTCCCATGGACATGTGCATTTCCAGCTTTTCTAATAGTCCTTAACCTGTTCTTTTAACACTGAGGGCTTCTCACCTCCTTCCCATACTGTACTTCTCAGTGCAGCAGTCTGGGAGCTGACCTTGTCTGTGAAGACCGAGGTAAAAAAAGCATGGCGTACTTCAGCTTTTTCAACATCATCAGTCACTAGGTTGCCTCCCCCATTCATAAGGATCCCACACTTTCCCTGACCACCTTCTTGTTGCTAACATACCTGCAGAAACCCTTCTTGTTACCCTTCACATCCCTTGCTAGCTGCAAATCCAATTGTGTGTTGGCCTGATTACACCCCTGCATGCTCAAGCAATATTTTTATACTCCTTACTAGTCATCTGTCCAAGTTTCCACTTCTTGTAAGCTTCCTTTTTGTGTTTAAGCTCACCAAAGATTTCTCTGTTAAGCCAAGCTGGTTTCTTGCCATATTTGCTATTCTTTCTGCACATCAGGATGGTTTGTTCCTGTGCCCTCAATAAGGCTTCTTTAATATACAGCCAGCTCTCCTGGACTCCTTTCTCCCTCATATTAGCCTCCAAGGGGATCCTGCCCATCAGTTCCCTGAGGGAGTCAAAGTCTGCTTTTCTGAAGTCTAGGGTCCGTATTCTGCTGCTCTCCTTTCTTGCTTTTGTCAGGATCCTGAACTCAACCATCTCATGGTCACTGCTGCCCAGGTTGCCACCCACTTTTACTTCCCCTACCAATTCTTCCCTGTTTGTAAGCAGCAGGTCAAGGGGAGCATGGCCCCTAGTTGGTTACTCCAGCACTTGCACCAGGAAATTGTCCCCAACACTCTCCAAAAACTTCCTGGATTGTCTGTGCACTGCTGTATTGCTCTCCCAGCAGATGTCAGGGTGATTGAAGTCCCCCGTGAGAACCAGGGCCTGTTAACTTGAAACTTCTGTTAGTTGTCCGAAGAAAGCCTCGTCTACCTCATCCTCCTAGTCTGGTGGTCTATAGCAGACGCCCACCACAACATCACTCTTGTTGCTCTTGCCTCTAAACTTAACCCAATCATTCTGCTCTCTTACATTCAGTGCAACTACTCCACCTTTTCTCCCCCACCTGTCCTTCCTAAACAGTTTATACTCATCCATGACAGTGCTCCAGTCATGTGAGTTACCCCACCAAGTCTCTGTTATTCCAGTCACATCATAGTTCCTTGACTGTGCCAGGACTTCCAATTCTTCCTGCTAGTTTCCCAGGCTTCTTGCATTCGTGTACAGGCACATAAGATAACAAGCCGATTGCCTTACTTTCTCAGTATGAATCAGGAGGCCTCCCCTGTTGCACCCTCCTCCTTGTATTTCCTCCTGGTATCCCACTTCCCCACTTACCTCAGGGCTTAGGTTTCCATCCCCCAGAGAACCTAGTTTAAAGCCCTCCTCACTAGGTTAGCAAGCCTGCCTGTGAAGATGCTCTTCTCTCTCTTTGTTAGATGGATTTCATCTCTTCCTAGCAATCCTTCTTCCTGGAACAACATCTCATGGTCGAAGAATCCAAAGCCCTCTCTCTGACACCACCCGTGCAGCCACGCATTTACCGCCACAATTCGATGGTCCCTACCTGGGCCTTTTCCTTCAACAGGGAAGATGGACGAGAACACGACTTGTGCCTCAAACTCCTTTATCCTTCTTCCCAGAGCCACGTAGTCTGCAGTGACCCGCTCAAGGTCATTCTTGGCAGTATCATTGGTGCCCACATGGAGAAGTAGGAAGGGGTAGGGCTTGATCAGTCTCAGCAGACACTCTGTTGCATCCTGAATTCTAGCTCCAGGCAAGCAGCATGCTTCTTGAGTCTCCCTGTCTGGACGGCAGATGGATGACTCCGTCCCCCTTAGGAGGGAGTCCCCAACCATCACCACCTGTCTCCTCCTCTTGGGAGTGGTGGTCGTGGAACTCCCATCCCTAGGACAATGCATCCCATGCCTTCTGGTTGATGGGGTCTCCCTCTGATCCCTTCCCTCAGATGACTCTTCCAAACCATTCTCCTTCCCTATATACCTCAATGAATTGCAAAGCCTTACCTATCCCTCATTCATCTCAGTGAGGTGTACACTTCAAAACCTAATTGAGACCATTCGCATGAGGTCCCTGCCTTGAAGAGTTTACATCTAAGGCCACAATCTCTCCATTAAATCAAAGGTGCAGGGGTCTGCCTGTATGGATGCAATTTTAGAACTATGACCTAATTTCACACATGACATGATGAGTCAAGAAAACAGCAGGTTGCGAATGAGTGGGGAATACAGCAGCCACAATAGGAAGACACACTCACTGTAAATACTAACTTTATTAAATATTTTTTAAAAACAAGGGAATTAAATAAAAAAAAAATAAAAAAATTAAAGTAGCACGGTTATAATGGAGGAATGGATGTTGTAAGGGGAATGTCATGAAATGTGCCCATTCTATCTGTGGCAAAGAATGTCTTTAGCTATGGATTTTACCAGGAAAAACAAAAATAGAAAATAGTCCATATATTCAGTGCAGCCCAAGTAACCATTTCTATAGGAATTGTATTGTTTCCATTTTCTGTTATTAGTGCTGCAGAGATAATTTATAGAGAGAAACAGTTTTTATTAGTTTCTGTTTTGTCTGGTGATGCTACATAGTCAACATATACCGTATATACTCGATCATAAGCCGGTTCGTATATAAGCCGATCCCCCCAAGATGGATAAGTAAAAATGGAAAATTTTTATAGCCTGTTCATAAGCTGACCCTATAATTCAGGGGTCATCAAACTTTGGCTCCCGGGCCATCAGGATAAGCCACTGGTGGGCTGAGTTGGTTTGTTTACCTCTAGCATCTTCAGGCACGGAGGTAAACCTAAGTAAAGAAAGTGTCCCGGTGCGCCAGCTGCTTACCCTGACGGGCCGGGACAGCAACTGGTGGGGAAATTTTTTGCGGGGGAGAAGCTGGGGGTCCGGGGAGTAACCGCTGTGACCACCCCCCACATGACCCCACCCCTAGCCTGGGACCCCCACACTCTCCCCATCCCATCCCTTCCCACCTTATCTGGGGAGGGCCAGGGGAGGATGTCTCTGACCTGGCTGGAGCTGCTCCGGCAGGCTGGGCAGCGTGGCCGCAGCCTGTTCCGGCGGGCCAGACGGGGTGGCGTGGACGCAGCATGTTCCAGCAGGCTAGGCAGGGCGGCATGGCCGCAGCATGTTCCAGCAGGCTAGGCAGGGCGGCATGGCCGCAGCATGTTCCAGCAGGCTGGGCGGTGTGGCCACAGCCTGCTCTGGGGGGTGGGGCCGAGCGGCACGGCTGCAGCCTGCCAGCCCCGGAGCTGCAGCTGCTTCGGAGGCTGAGGGGAGAGCAGCGTGGCCAGAAGCGGAGAGACTCTGGCCCCGCTTCTTCCCTTCTGGCTGTGCTGCCTCTCCTTGCTCCCTCTGTTGGGGGGAAGGGCTGTGTCCCACCTCTCCCTCTATATACCCGTTCATAAGCAGATCCCCTTCTCTGGTGCTTCCCTTTTTTACTAAAAAAATTCGGCTTATGAATGAGTATATACGGTACCTTTTAAAAGAAAAAAACCTAACAACAACAAAACCTACAACAACTTTACAGCAAGAAATACTGCAATTTACAAGAGCTCTGCAATTTTAGCTGTTTAGCTGTAGCACTGCTTTATGATCTGGAATACTGCTACAATTTAATATTTATCTTACAATAATTGCCTTACTTATGTGAATCACTAGACTTCCAAAGAACATTTATTCTTTGCATTGAACTCTATATTCCTTTGTAGTGTTTTTGGTACTTTTCCTCAATTACAACAGCAGTCAGTTTTTGTAGTCAGTGTGCATAAGTCCTTGTTGTAGTAATAGCAGTTATGTGTGTCCCTCAAAGAAGAATAGCATTCTTATATACATTTTTTAAAAGTTTTAGATTAATATTTATTTTTGTGTAAAATAAAAAAAGATCTGTCAAGATTGATACTGAAGTTTGTTCCCAACAGTCTCTATAGAGAGAAGATGATCATAAAAACAGTTCCCTACATTTTCCAGTTAACTGAGCAGTGCTGACAAGGAGTGACTACTGGCCTATAGGATGAAATTGACAACCTATTGTGATGTTGCACTCCATAATGTTTTATTGAAATATGCTTATGAGTGTAAATATGATGTAACTGGAATATGCTTTATGCAAAAAGCCTCTTGTAAGGTATCATTACAAAGCTTATAATCTACTGAGTGTGTTCATCCTATTTGTATGAATGTATCATTCTTGTATCTGAAGCTAGAAATATGAAGTATAACTCTGAGGTACTATTGTAATTATGCAAAGTGTGGGCCATTGATGGTTTAGAAGCTTGATGGCTCCCATTGACTAGGACAATTGGTTGTAAATGACTCTGTTTACTTGCAAGCCTTCCTGTGTTCCTGTAAGCCATCCCAGGAAGAATGGTGGAATCCATCTTAAACCTAGTGCTTTACCATTTAGAAGGAGGGGTGGGGATCCAGAGAGACAAAAGGTTCCCGCCTTGTGCTAAAGCTATAAAAGGGGGTGGAAGAGAACAAAGAGGGGTCCCAGTCATGAGAAGGTCCCTGCTTTTCACCTAAGATACCTGCTGGAACTAACAAGGACTGTACCAGGGGGAAGGATTAGGCCCACACTAGGAAGGAGTCTAGTCTGTGAAAGAAGCTTATTGGAACATCACTGAGGGTGAGATTTACCTGTAAACAGTTTCTTAACGTATTAGGCTTAGACTTGCGTGTTTTGTTTTATTTTGCTTGGTAACTTACTTTGTTCTGTCTGTTATTACTTGAAACCACTTAAATCCTACTTTTTATACTTAATAAAATCACTTTGGCTTATTAATTAACCCAGAGTATGTGATTAATACCTGGGAGAGAAAGCAGCTGTGCATATCTCTCTATCAGTGTTGTAGAGGGCGGACAATTTATGAGTTTACCCTGTATAAGCTTTATACAGAGTAAAATGGATTCATTTGGGATTTGGATCCCATTGGGGACTGGGTGTTGGGGATAAGTGACCTGCTGAGCAGTTTTTGGTTAAAGTCTGCAGCTTTGGGGGCGTGGACCAGACCTGGGTCTGTGTTGCAGCAGGCTAGCATGTCTGGCTCAACAAGGCAGGGTTCTGGAGTCCCAAGCTGTCAGGGAAAATGGGCTCAGAGGTAAATTCAGCACATCAGGTGATAGCCCCAAGGGGGTCTCTGTGACCGAACCCATCACACCTATCCCCAGAGTAACTGGTTTTTGGGCAGGGATATCCATGAAGACTTAGGGTAAATGAAATTCTTTCCCCAACCTGTGGTTTGCAGAGCTGTGGCACAGCTCCTATTCCAGTCCTCAGGCTGGAATAATGGTTGCTGCCCTCCAGTTTTCTGTGCCAATGCAACTGTATAGTCAGTGGTCCAGTGACTGACATTATGCACTCAACTATGTGGGACTAGCATAGCAGTTGTAACTTGGCCACAAGCCCATGTGTAGCTGTTTGTTACCATGAGTGAGATTAACTTCAAAATACAGTAATGTGTATATTACTGAGTTACGTTTAATGCGGCATCTCTGTAGGGCTAGAAACATGCTGTTTTTATGTTGAGGCAAGCTATTTTAGCTAATTTTCAGAGGTTTATAGGGCTCCTTCTGAGCTGTGGAAAGTTAGACCGATGGTAACTAAGGCACCTTATAGGCAGATGGATGTGGAAAATTGACCAAAGAGTATTTTTAAAACTCTAGGGTATCTGTAATGTATGTGGCATACAGAAAAGAGAGCACATGGTGATGTAGTGTGGTGCTGTATATAGGTTTCATTGATACTCTTTTGGGGTGACTTGTGGTTTTGCCACTTGTGAGTAATATGGCCAATAAAATCTTTATACTGTGCCACACCAAACAGTAGACAATACAGTATGCCGCATGCGAGGAGTTAAACCTTGAGTAATGTAAAATCATTTTGATGTGGGATACTTTTATGCTATTAAACAATTGCTTTGAAATACTTGACAGGTAACCTATGATGCTTAAGTAATTAAACTCCCACCTACCATAAATCCCATTTTGTAATCACATAATAAACGGCATTGTACTTAGTAGCAGCATGGCCACTTTTAGTGTGTCTGTGATAGCATTATTAAGGCTACCGCTGACATATGATGTTTTACAGCTTCATAAAAAAAGAATAAAGTAAAGTGACTACTTAATATGTAGGACAAAGTTGCATACTATTCTATTGTTTCTTAATAAATCCGAGCAAAGTAAATAACAATGGCAAGATTTAGCCTGAGGAATATGAGTGATCAGAAAGCTGACTGTATGTATCTTGAAACAAGCAAGTTAGCATGTCTATTTTTATTAAATTGTAAGGGTCCAATTCACTATTTCCTTGAGGCCCACTTATGCTTCTCCAGTAGCTTAAAGGGCACAGCAGATCTCCCCGATACTGAGGCAGTGCAGCTGAGTGTTGGAACTATAATATCTATAAAAACAGCCGTAGTGTGAAAAGGTTAGCTATTGAAATTATCAAGTTAAACAAGAAACAGAGAAGGCTGAGTAGGTTCTATCTGTCAGTTCTGAGCTCCCATGTTTGGGTTTTCGAAGTCCTAGAATATGCGGTATATTAGCCCTAAGTGTATTGTTTTACCAGAACATTTAAACAGCTAGCTCTTTTCTCTTTTTCTAGAGATGCACCTAACACAGATCTCCAAGACTTATATTATACTATCAAACTTTAGGTGATTGTGTTTTTTTGGACCATTTCTATTTTTCATAGATCTCGCATTGCAATGGGTGAACTGTTCTGTGTCAGTCTAGCTCCCCCTCCCCCAGTGTTATATATTTTGGACACAATTTGTAGAGAGAGAGGGAGGGAAAGGAAATAGGTGAGAGTTAGAAAGTAAAAGCAGCAGATCATGGCGTTGTGAAAATGTTGAAGAAAAAACAATCAGTTTTCATTGTCACAGAAATTGTGCCTTAAGTGAGAAGTAGAACTATGCTGTGCTGGAACTTGTGATCTGGTTTCTTCACCTCTCTTTCTCAGTAGATCCTTTCATTTGCACAGACTGTCTGTATAAAGAATCCTTGTGGAATTTTTTAATTGCTTCCCCATGCTTTATCTTGATTAAACTTCTCCACTTTACTATCTCATCCATCTTCTATCAGGAGATTGTATCCTAGAGAGAGAGAGAGAGGATTGATGATTTTCACAGCTATTTTATCTCCCTCTTCTGTGACTCTATGAACAATAACTGGCATTAATTGATGGGAAATATTTAATCTATTTAAATGGAAAAATTACAGTATAAGTGTGATTGATGCTAGCTGGTTCATACAAGTTATGTGAACCAGTTAACCAGTCTTGCAGGGGTTTTGGGGTCCAATCCTCCAAGAAACTCCATAACCCCGAAGAGTTTCTCCATCCACCTCCCCACCCTGCATCCTGGGTCCTTCACTAGACTCTGTCTTTTTTATCTTCTGTGGTTGGATGAGGAGTGACTTGAACGCTGAACTCCAATACCACCTGATTAGAGCTTTTCTCTGGGCTCTTCAGAAGGTCCCAGGAAGGGAAGTAGTGAATACTCTTTCACTGAAAGTGTTACATTTTCTGGGCAGGTTAATGTGGGAGACAGTGGTGGCTAAATTCTATTACTGAAAGGATTCCATCTGGTGGGGAACGAGTGGCAGGCTGCACATGTATTCTGGCACATGTATTCTTGCTGTGGAGGTAAGTAGCAACAAGGGTGTTGCATGCATTTCTACAGTGAAAGACTTACTCATGCAAAGATTCACTTACTAATTGAAACACAGAGGCTATGTCTACACTACCACTTATTCTGGTATAACTTATGTTGCTCAGGGTGTGAATAAGACACTGACTTAAGCACCGGTGTGGACATGCTATGTTGGCGGGAGAAGCTCTCTCACCAACCTAGCGCTGTCCACACTGGTGCCTAGGTCAGTGTAACTTATGTCGCTCAGGGGGGCGGCTTCTTCCAACCCCTGAGCAATGTAATTTATGCTGACCTAAGCTGTAGTGTGTACATAGCCTAAGTTCCTGATGGGATGCTATTGCCCATTACACAGTGTTGCTATAGATGTACTTTTGGTATAAACAGAACTATAGGCATGAAATCTGTCCTAATTTCACAAAATCTTGTGTTACATTAGAATTCTTTTTAGCAAAAATGTGCCCATTTTCCCTACGAAAACTTGTGAAATGTCGTGAATTGGTAACTGCTACCAGCCAAATTACCATTCCCCCTCCCCCAATTTTGCAGATGCAAAAATGGGCAAATGTAATGATGGAAAATGTCACTTTTCCCTTCATTTCCTACAGGTCTAGTAAAATGCTCTTGTTTCCTGTAAAGATGCAGTGGTAATCCTCTCTTTCTTTTAAATCCAACCTGTCAGTGTAAGTCAAGGTGCAGCCACCCCTTGCTTTTCAGGAAGGCTGAAAATTGGTCTAAAGGCTTGCAAATAAGTGATACATTTCCATAAAGGGTGGAACTAATGCTATTATGGGTCTTGCTCTCTTCAGTAGTACTCTTAAAATGGTTGGAGAATGGGGAGTATTGAGAAGGGGGAGAAAAGATAATAAAAAGCGAATGAACTTTTGCTTTTTGAAAAATGGGCCCTTAAGTACATGACCCTTGGAGTCAATAACACACTCGAGTGGGTTCATGCAGTTCCCATTGAGGTCAAAACTTGTTCCCGAATATGGTAGTAAAATATACTTCTGGTTACACCTCACAGGGCAGAGTGCCACAGTACAACTACAGCTCTGTTCCATGCATCTGTAGGACACTATGTACTAGTTCCAGCATTTATAATAGCAGGAAGACATTCACTGAGCAACAGAATAATAGTGAGAAGCTGAGGCTGTTTCAACAGCTGTTCAGACAGTCACAACTCCAGTTGCTGAGTCTGAGTTTATTTGGGAAGATGGGGATTGTTGATTATTTAAAAAAAATTCTCTTCCTTTTTTCCTCTTTGAAACAGTTTGCTAGCTCAGCATGGGAAAGGGATTTTCTGTGGCACAGAGTAACTTTTCTCAGGCTGCACTGAAGATAAATGGTATGCATTAAAGCATAAGTTATATCACCTGCATCTTTACTTGCTTAATAAATTGCTTGGCTGTATTGGACTCACTAAGTTTAGCTTTATATATATATTTGCTAATCAGGCTGGGTAGTTTGCAAGTATCAGAACTGTATGTAATGCATACATTACTGGTCACAAATTGCATAGTTTTCTGTATCATTTGAATACCTTGCTGAAAACTATGTGTTTTAGTGTGCACCAATTTGGCATTCTGTGGATATGAAATCAAGCATGACTAATTCACCAACTTCCGTTTAGTCATTTAAATAAGAACAGTGGGAGTTTCTGGGTGCTCAGCTCTTTGCAAATCTAGCCCAAGATGGCAGAAGGGTTATGGGTAGTAGTAAAATCTACTAGCAGGAGGGTGTAAAACACCCTTTAAACTGTTTAACTCTTAGAATTATTTTCCCCCTAGCTTCCTACAGTTTTTGTTCAAGGTGTTAAACAAAAACTTGTCCCTAATGTAACAGAGCAGTTAAAATTGTCTCCTCCCCCATTTGTTATAACAATTTCTTACAATTGTTGATATTTACTTTGAATAGAAATAGTTTAGTAATACATTTTCAATTTATAGCCCATTAATGTAGTTTTATCCCTATGCGTTATTTCTTTATTGATATAAAAAGTGTAAATCTGATTCTGTATTTCCCCCTTTAAAATGTATTAAATATAACTGAAGAATATACCATATTAACCAATGAAAAGAAAGAAGCAAGTGTGTTACACAGACCACATAAGTAAAGATCTTCAAAAGGCTTTCAACTAATTTCCTACTTCAAACTATAAACCTATTGTACAAACACTTACAGCACCTCCAGAAAAGGTAAAAGGCTCCAAGGCTGTGACTGTCAAAGGTGTATAAGTGAGTTAGGCACTTAACTCCGATTTAATATCAATGGGAATTTGGTGCCCTATTTAGGCTTCTTACTTAGAAACCTAAATTTAGGCACCTGGGTTTGAAAATTGTAGACTTTAAACTCTTTGTTTCTCAGTTTCCCATCTGTAAAATAGAGGAAATAATACTTCTCTACCTAACAGGGTGCCTGAGGAGAAATTCCTTGTGACGTACCGGGGCACATTCCAGACTGGGTAAGGGGAGCTGTGTCACCTGTGCCCTGCAACCTTGGGTGCCTTACAATGCCTTGCTGTAATAGCTGCTACCTCGGCTGCTCACAAACTGCCTTCCAGCATGAAAGCCACACCTTGAGTGTCTGTGTGTAACTTCAGCCTGCTGGCTACCCCTTGGCTCTCACTGGCCTTGGTTATACTGGAGGGTGACCCCCAGTCCTGGATCTTCCCCCAGAACTGTATATCCTTGTGATACTCTGTACCTCAGAGTAGCACCCTGGTACCCCCATATTCACCATGGTGATATGATTGATATGTTTTGTACAAAATATACCTTGTGAGGTATCATTTTAAAAGTCTTGATCTGGTGAACATTAATATCATGTTGGATTATATGTGCTATCATTGTATATGAAGTTATGAAGCATTGCTATGTGTGTCACTAAAATATGTTGTGAGGTTGTGCCTTTCAGGTACAACACTGGAGTAGCCAGATGGCACTGATGGCCCATTAATGGGAATCCACTCTCACAACAGCCAGCCCAGAGACTTCTCGGAGAGAGCACGTAGACAATGGAGACTGCTTGACTGATGGGGACTGCCTGATCCCTACTCAAGCAAAGGTCTTTCCAGCAAGCTGGAAGACACTATAAAAGAGGGGAAATGACATCATCACTTGGCCTCCCCCTCCCCCCCAACTCAACACCTGGAAACCTGTGTGGAGGACAAAGATTTGAACTGGGGGAGGGTGGTAGCTTGAGTTCAGCATCACAGTGTGAGAGGCAACCCAGGCTGGTGGGAAATAGGGGCTCAGCAGTCTCACAGTCCATGTTACAACCTGTGGACCCCGTGAAATGCAGGGTGAAATGCACAGCTTGTTGTTCTGAGTGAGATTTGCACTTCATACACTGGTCTAGAGATTTTAAGCGTGGTGGCTTAGAACAGTCAAAGAGAAGGTTACAAGTTTGTTATTTTCTGTTTGCTTATTTCGGGAAAGGGAAATAGGGACAGAAAAAGCAGAAAGATGAGTGAAAGTGATGCCATTGCCAAGTTGGAGCAGTACAGACTGCAGGTGGCAGAGAGAGAGAGAGAACACGAGTGAATCTTGGAGCTAAAGGATCTAGAGATAAAAGAGAAAGAAGCTGAAGCCCAGAAGCTAGCACATCAGAGAGCCCTAGAACTGCAAGCCAGAAAAACTGAGGAAAAGGAAAAAGAGTGAAGGCACCAATTGGATTTGCTAGAAAAGCAGAACCAGAACCTTTCTACACTACTGATTTTTCCCCCTCTCCAAAAATCCACAAATGGGAACAATTGTGTTCTACATTCAAAGAGACAGATGATGTTGCAGAATATTTCACTGCCTTTGAAAGGCTGTACATGATTCATAAGATTCCTGATGACAAAAGAATCCCCACTTCGGTTGCAAAGTTAACTTTTCAGGATGCTTTAGATTATTGTAAATTCAAAGAAACAGTTTTGAAATGTTTTCAGATCACCACTGAAACATATTGAGTGAAATTTAGGAATCTTAAGAGGGGTGCTGGTATAAGTAATGGGGAATATGTAAACAAGATGAAAGATCTGATGGTAAAATGGTGAGGGGCAAAAAGGTTGCAAGCTTTGAAGAAATGTTTGACCTTGTTCCTCAGGAGCATTTCCTAAGCATATGTAAAGATGATATGAAGCAGTGCCTATCAGAGGTTGTAGCTTGGCATCAGCATCACAGTGTGAGACACTGCCCAGGTTGGTGGGTTTGAAGGGCTCAGTGGTCCCACAGTCCAGGTTGCATCCCAGGGACCCGTCACAGTCCTGTACTGCCCAGTCCTCTCATGGACAGTACAAATATATTAAGTCTGTTATTCCTTTTAGGGAATAATATGCCATCTTCTTATCTTAAATGAAGTTACTCAGCCACTTAATTTAAACACACTGCATTAGATAAAGCAATAAAACAACTTTACTAACTCCAAAGAGATTTTGAGTGAGTACAAGTAATGAAATAAAAAAGTCAGAAATGGTTACAGGAAAAATAAAGATAAAATGCTTAGTATCTATTTACAAAACTATCTTAGTTGCAAAACAAACTTTCTCACCACATGCTCCAGGAGATTACTGACCAAACTTTCAGGTCAGAGTCCAGTGGCTCGGCTGTTTCCTTTTTTCATCTCGAGTGCAGAGAATGAAATGGGCAGGAAGAGAGACAAGGGTGTCCCTTGGGGTGTTTATCCCTCCTTTTTATAGTTTCAGTCCCCCTCTTGAAAAAAACATTTCCAGTTGAGAACCAGGAGCCAAAGAGTCTACGTGGAAGGATGTTCCCTGCTGGCTTTTTTCACCTGTTTGAACTTCCTTTGTTTTCCCTTCCTGCTTGATGATTGTTTGCTGCTTAAATGCAAATTAAGGCAAGCACACATTCCTTTGTTTAGGACAGACCTGCTTGCCAACTTCTGCTTGAGCAAGGCTATGGGGTTTGGAACATGTGTTAATAACATTATACAGGGAAATTGTATAACTTCACATACTGTGTTGCCATACATATTGTAAGCACAACCTTTCCTCCCTGCTCTCTCAGTGAACTTACAGAAAGACAGGTTTTAGGTAAGTATCATCAATATATATATATACATTTTTAATCCTGTCTAGTCATTGGTGTCTTAGAGCGAAGTTAAATTACAATGAAATGTCATAGGTAATTAAAATCCTTTTGCTTTCCCACTGTTTTGTTCTGCTGAGTAACGTGTTCTCAGGCTTCTTTGAAAATCCAAGTCCAAGTGTCCTGTCACCCATCAGTAGGATTTAATTACAACAGGATTGTGAGGACTGTGCTACACGGTCTGTGTATCCAGAGTACATTTATGTCAGTGTGCACGCAGGTATTTTCACCATATTTATGTATTAAAGTTATTCCATCAAGAAAGCACCTATACTTAAATGATCAGAAAATAAAAGAGTTAGGAGCTAATCTAAAGGATGATCAGAAAGATATTGAGGTGTAATGTGATGAATCTGTGGGGAGGGGAAAGCCACTATTTTCAATTATGTATTCAGCAGCATCACTTCCTGGATTATAGCATTCTTCTCTCTGTGGTACTGGTGGCAGTACACTGTGATGTGAGCTGAATGCCCCAGTTAGTACTAGAAACATTTTGACAAATTGAAGTGCATTCAAAATGCAACAAAAACAATGAAGGAGCTGGAGAGATTAATTTATGAGCAGTGATTAAAGGTATGAAATAAACTAGATTTGGCTCCATGACACTGCAGTGTATTAGGCTGGAAATGTATTGAGAATGGTGTAGTCCGTACTCCTGGGGGCATCCCCATAAGGAGGTTTTGCTCTGTATCGCCCCTTACTCAGGGCTAGGTCTATCTGGCACAGTCTTACCCAAACGATGGAGAGGAATTCTGTAAGGTAGTCCTAGGGAGTTTAACTAAGAGTAATGGGATAAAATTGTAGAAAAGTTAAGCATCAGCAACATTTTCCTAAAGGTGATCCACACCTAAAAAAGCTCATTCTATTGTGGGTCCCATCACTCAAAAATTTCTGGAAAAAGCTCTCAAGAATATATTTCAAGATGCAGTGCTTTTCCTGCAGGGAGCTGGACAAAGCAGTCTAAGGTCTTTTCCAGCCCTACTATCTGTGTGTGATGGGTTTGGTCACAGAGACCCCCTTGGGGCTATCACCTGATGTGCTGAAACTACCTCTGAGCCCATTTTCCCTGTCAGCTTAGGACTCCAGAACCCTGCCTTGTTGAGCCAGACATGCTACTCTGCTGCAAAACAGACCCAGGGTCTGAACCATGCCCCCCAAAGCTGCAGACTTTAACCAAAACTGCTCAGCAGGTTTCCTATCTCCAGCACCCAGACACCCAGCTCCCAATGGGATCCAGACCCCAAATAAATCCATTTTACTCTGTATAAAGCTTATACAGGGTAAACTCATAAATTGTCTGCCCTCTATAACACTGATAGAGAGAGATGCACAGCTGTTTGCTCCCCCAGGTATTAATCACTACTCTGGTTTTAATAATAAACAAAAGTGATTTTATTAAGTATAAAAAGTAGGATTTAAGTGTTTTCAAGTAATAACAGACAGAACAAAGTAAGTTACCAAGCAAAATAAAACAAAACACGCAAGTCTAAGCCTAATACATTTAAGAAACTAAATACTGGTAAATCTCACCCTCAGAGATGTTCCAATAAGCTTCTTTCACAGACTAGACTCCTTCCTAGTCTGGGCCCAATCCTTTCCCCTGGCACAGTTCTTGTTAGTTCCAGCTCAGGTGGTAACTAGGGGTTTTCTCATGACTGCAGCCCCCTTTGTTCTGTTCCACCTCCTTTTATATCTTTGGCACAAGGCGGGAATCCTTTGTCTCTCTCTGGCTTCCCACCCTTCCTTCTAAATGGAAAAGCACCAGGTTTAAGATGGATTCCAGTATGATGTGACATGTTCACATGTCCTGTGAGACTTCATTACCCACTGGCTGGCACACACACTAGTATACAGGAAGGCTTACAAGTAAACAGAGCCATTTACAACTAATTATCCTAGTTAATGGGAGCCATCAAGATTCCAAGCCACCATTAATGGCCCACACTTTGCATAGTTACAATAGGACTTCAGCATAATACTTCATATTTCTAGCTTCAGATACAAGAATGATACATTTATACAAATAGGATGCACACACTCAGTAGATTATAAGCTTTGTAATGATACCTTACATGAGACCTTTTGCATAAAGCATATTCCTATTATATTATATTCACATTCCAAGCATATTTTCATAAAGCATATGGAGTGCAACATCACACTATGGTTCAGATGAAAATGGTAAAAATTGCAAGAGAAAAGTGACCTCTAAGAAACTTTTCAGTATGAGTAAGGCAAGGTTTGTTTTCTCTGTTTCCTACATACTAAGAGCTTGTTAAAACTACTGAGTTAGTTTCTCCTCTCCATTTCACACAGAGACTTAAGAGCTTTTTGCACCTATTCGATTCAGATACTAGACAAGCTGAGCCTTATTATCACCCAGTGGATAGGTTGCTAATACCTTGCCAGCTCACGTGTTTCAATAATCAGACATCTTCTGTTTTTGTATTTTTCATCTAATCCTCATGACTTTTATTTTTGACTTGAACACTAGGTGTCTCTCTAGTGATGGTCTGCTACTCTAACTACACCTTTTCATAGGCCTTTCATGAGTTCCCTGATTATTGTTGGTTCTCTTTACCTTTTGGTATAGTTTATTTTTGTTGCATCTTTAATCTAGTCACTTTCCATCTCCTATGCATTGAAATAATTTCCTGTGGTGGGATCTCACTGTCCACTGAACCTTGGGTGACTTGATGCTTTTAATTAACTTTTAGGAGGTACATAAGTGTGAGCCCACAGATTAATTTTCATTCCTGCATATGCTTTGCTCTCTACCATGAGAAACATTTAATTTCCCAACGACAGGAAGTCATCTTTGAAGAAAGAATCCCATTCTCTGTATTGTGACGAGGTGCAATGCTAGGTTTCACTCTCACTGATGTACAGGCAAGGGCTCACTGTGAATCTGAGTTAAGTAAACACATATAGGAAATGTTATTGCTTACCAGCTTGCAAGCTTAACATAAATACAACAATTCATTTTGAAATGGAAATAACCCCATAGGAATTTTTTTAGTAATGTTTGAAGAGGCATGGATATGTCTCTAGAGTTTCCTAAATAAACAAACATGCTTAAACATTTGGGAAAATTGAAAAGTATCGTAACTTCCGAACAACAGCTGCTGCTTGTAATCAAAGTTGTAGAATGTCTCCTGATTTCTGGCAAACAATGTAGTGTCTGAGACTGGCCTTGTGTCAGCCCTGGCTAGAAAAATTTTCAGTAGCTTCTTACAAATAGTACTAATTAAAGCCCCAGGAATATAACCCATACCCTAGTAAAAAATAAAACCATTCTTAACAGGGACAACTGTGATGATTAAGTGATGGAGTCAGGCTCATGCTTAGTCTTTAGATCTTGGGACAGCTAATGTGTCTCCTCCTCCCCCATCTCTCCAGGAGTCCTGGGTCTTACTTCCCAACTTTGCCACTGATTTATTACCTTGGGCAAGTCACCCTGTAGAGCCCGATTCAGCTTCTACTGAAGTCAGTGAAAAGACTCCCATTAACTTTGATGGGAAATGATCAGGCCCCTTAACTTCTTTCTGCCTCTTTTTACTCATCTGTTAAACAGCTCCTCATATCTTTTAAAGACAATGTTGTCTTATTACAGCTATAGATTCAGGCCAGTCGGCTTTCTACTCCTTTCTAGGGGTAGGACTTTGAATTAATGACAGACAAAAGGCACTACGTATGGAATTGCCAGTCTTGTAGGCAGCAGTCTGGTAGGCTAGAAGTGACCCACAACAGCTTTAGATTGATTTAAAAAATACAGTACATGAAGAGTCCGTACAATCTAATGTGCAGAAATATGTTGAAAGTAAGTAGATCATTGCAGTTTCTAAAGGTTTTAACACAAATAGGAATAGTACTTTTCATTTATATAGCTACCAGTTCATCATCACATTCATTTCTAGATGTGGTTGAAAACTTTCAAATTTGGAAATTTTCTGACCAAAAAAGGACAAATTTTCCACAACATCGATTTTGCAAAAAATTTCCCCTATTTTTCGTTCATCTCTGTTTGTTTGCTTGAATGGTGTGTGTGATTGCAAACCCAATGGAGCAGGGATGTCTCTCTATCTGTTTGTACAATGACCAACATAATTGGGGCCATTGGACTCTAACAATATAAATCTCTCTTCATAATATTTTCAACCAAGGCTTTCACAGCGATGCTATGAAGCTAAATTAATATTTGCATAATGGTTTGAAATCCTTGGTTGAAAATAGCTGCAAAAATGCAAAGTATTACAATAGATAATGAGAAATACATGCATCCCAAACTGATACTGATAAAATCTTTATATTAAACCATCATGTATTCTCTAGATTGGTCTAGATTTGACAGTGTGTGTATTTTATATATTATCTGGTGTGTTTTTGTGTGTGTATGTGTACTGATGCCCATAAACTATACCAGGACTTTAATCTATGCAGAAAAGCTGAGATCTAAACTGATTTTTCTCTGTCTAGAACATTATTACTAATTTTTACTGGCTTGTATTTTATGAGGCAGACATATGACGTTAATTAGCTTCATATTAAGCCTCATTGAAAAGGCTAGCCAAGACCTATAAAAATGAGACCATTTTTCCATGTGTGGCCATAGTGACTGATGGAAGTGCAGCACAGTCAATTGCGATGTCCAACCTCTTGATTTAGACACTCTGTAATAACTATTTGATTCTTGTTAAGTTTCACATGCAAACCTCGATAGTGACTCTTGCTGAGAATGAATTAATAGCAATGTAGATAACTCAACAGTGGGACATAGGACAGCTGCTCTTAGCATTGGTAATAAAATTACATCTGGAGAATTTCTTAACCCCCTCCATGTGTTGCCTGTGTAAAAGGCTGGCTGTATCGCACAATTTTTCACTGCTTGTTCTGGAATATGAAACAGAAATTGAGTGAGGGGATGGGTCAGCTGTTATCCATACACATTGCTGGGAAGGGAATAGGGGCTGGAGGCCTATACCCTTCCCTGCTTCCCCCTCCTCCCCGTTCCCCCCTTTGAAGACATCTAAATTTAAGGGGGTGATGGGACCTGTTCAGGTATGTGGTGATTGTGAGGGAAAGGGCAGGGGTATGTGCACAACTTTTGGGCGCACAGACTTCCAGTCTAAAGCAGCACTGTGGACAGCTGGGCACTGGTTCAGAAGAATGGTGCTGAAGAGGAGACATTCCTTTCCCTTAGTGGATCCTGGTCTGCTGTCAGAACCATTTTCTTCCTAAAGGCTGTGCAGATGCAACTGTTTCTCCCTACGCTCTCTCTGGCTCCTGGCCCAGTGGTGGCAGCACTACTATGTGGCTGTCCTCTGGTTTGTGATAGGAAGCCAGGCCAAGCTGCCTTTGCTGAAGATGCTGAGGAGAGGCACCCGCTGCAGTCTCACTCCAGTGGGTGAAAGAAGTTGCCCCTGATTAGGAACTGCAAAGGCACTTTCCTTGTATCTCCTTACTACCTGCACATGTGCTCCTTCTCTCTACTCTACCTGCCGGGTTCCCAATCAGGTCTAGCTCCCAGCAGCAGTCAGATCCCTTCCAGTAACTTCTTTGTGGAGGGGAGCAGCGGTTGCTGTTCCCAGCAAGTCAGATTCTGCTCTCTTACAATACCTTGGAGGGATCATTTTGTCCCTTCCTACAGGCAGAGTCCCATAACTGGCATTCTGCTGTCCATCCCCTAAAACTGCTCTGATGATTCCTGTCCGAGACAGGAAGTGAAGGCCAGAGCTAGAAAATTGTAAACTTGTATCTCAAACTAAATACAGCAAGTGATTTCCATCGTTGTAATTGTTGAAATCCCCCAACTGGGTGTACGCTAGATCTAAAGTTTTTATAGCTTTAAAGAGGTGATGTGGCCAAAAACCACCCTTTGAAATAATTGTAAGCAATGCTGCAGTGCAGTGTCTTTCATCTGTTTGGTTACTTGTTGTTTTGTTGGAGTTTGGCTTCCCTTGTAATTGGTGTGAAGTACTGGGTGGTTTGCTGTTGTAATGGAGCATAGGCTGTTTGAAATTAGAGGAGCGGTTTGCTTTTGTCAGGGGAATGCAAAAGTGGGCTAAGCTTGTGACTAGTACCTAGGGGATTTGATAGGAACCACTAAAGAGGGGGGAAATCTGGCTGTTCATGTTGCTGATCCCAGCTGTGTGTGCCAGTGTTAGTATAGTTATGGTAACTACCGGGAGGAATTCTATGAGCTACAACCACTGTAAAATCAGAGGAATAGATTATGAGCAGAGAAAGGACTGAGGTGTTGGAATTTGTAGACAGTTGCATTGATTTTTTTGTGGAAAATTAGAAGTGATTGTGATTATAAGGAAAAGCAGCTAGATAGGCCCTAGCCCCCAAATAAATCATGGAGTCCACAATGTTGGGGATCTTTCCATCCACAATGTGTTGCTGTTTTCTGCAGAAACCAGACTTTACATGAACGAGGTACTAGCCCTTTCTGTTGTGACGATAATCCTGACAAAGTTAACCATTTGGCTTGTTCATGTGAGCTTTTGAGGAAACTGTCTTCATGTAAATAATAGCAGTAACTTTTCTCCTCTTATCCTCTTGATATTCCCCTGAGTGAGGTGTTACATGCAGTACCAAATTGCAACTGTTTTCTTGCTATTGCAGTGCAAGGGAGTTAAGAAGCTCTGGGATTGTCTATATGCAGTTTTTCAGTGCTTTAGTTAAACTGGTACAACCCCTTGTCAGGACACTTATTTCAATTTAGAATTATTTATTTTGGTTTAGTTAACTCAATTCTGAATTGACTTAGACTAACTAAGCCAACCCAAAATAAGTGAAATAAGAGCACCCACACATGTTTTTGCACTGGATTAGCTATGTCAATTATCACACCTTTACTTGAATCAGTGTAACTGCATGCAGACAAGCCCTAATTGAGCAAAGGTTGAGTGCTTCATCTTAAACTGGGCCTATTTTAAATAGACATAATTCCCTACTATCTTTCTCTTGAGGACTGCTTCCTTTCCAGTCATTTGGCTTCACTGATTGAAGACTGCCCATTTTCAAGGACCAGTAGAGCCCAGCAGGCTTTCTCCCGGCCTCTGACATTACTACATTGACATTTCCCATGTTCTTTGATTAAAAAAAACCTAGAATGATGTAAAATTAACATGGCACACATTAAATGGATTAAAAGCTGGCTAACTGATAAGTCTCAAAATGTAATCATAAATAAGAAATTGTCATCAAGTGTGTGTGTTTCCAGTGAGGTCTCGTAGGGATTGATTCTTGGCCCTACACTATTTAACATTCTTATCAAAGATCTGGAAGAAAACATAAAATCATAATTGATAAAGTTTACAGATAACACAAAAATTGGGGAAGTTATCTGTAATGAAGGTCAGAGGTCTGGATCATTTCATAAACTGGGTGCAAGCAAGCAAATACACCTCTACCCCGATATAACACGACCTGATATAACGCGGGTTCGCATACAACGCGGTAAAGCTCTGACACGCTGCTCTGAGCAGCATGTTAAGGGTGCCGGGCCAGGCCGGGGCCAAGGCCAAGGGGTTGGATAAGGGGCAGAGGGTCTCAGGCGTGGTCAGGTGCTCCCCCCCGCCAGGGTCTGGGAGGCAGGAGCTGTGGGGGGGCACTTTTGGGGGCCCCGCAGTCCCAGAGTGGCCCGGGGGAATTAGCGGGGGGCCGGGAGCAGCCCACTCCGCTTCCCTCGCCCCAGCCCCAGCCATGTCGCTCGGGGGAGGGGGCTTCAGGGAAGGGATCCCCCCGCACTCACTGGCAGCGGTGGAATCGGAGCAGCCCGGCCCCAGCCCTCTCCACTCCACCAGCTCCCAGCCGCGGTGCTCCGCTTCCCACCACAGGTGAGTACGGGACCTTTCCCCAACCCCCCCCACCCAGCGACACGCCTGTAGCCAGGGCAAGGAAAGCGGAGCGGGCTGGGGCCACATCGCTCTGCTTCCCGCTGCTGGTGAGTGCGGGGAGGGGGGGTGTCCTTTCCCCAACCTCCCCGCACTCACCAGCAGAGGGAAGCGGAGCACTGCGGCTGGGAGCTGGCGGAGTGGAGCGGGCTGGGGCCACGTTGCTCTGCTTCCCGCTGCTGCCGATGAGTGCCTGTCAGGGGGCCTATCCTGTGTGGATAGGGGTCGGAGCAGTCAGAGGACAGGGAACAGGGGGGTTGGGCAGGGGGTGGGGTCCTGGGGGTGATTAGGGACGGGGGTCTCTGGAGGGGGCGGTCAGGGAACAAGGAACGGGGAGGGGCCAAAGCAAGTTCGATATAACACGGTCTCACCTATAACGCGGTGAGATTTTTTTGTCTCCTGAGGACCGCGTTATATCGGGGTAGAGGTGTAATACAGCTAAATGTAAATGTATACATCTTGGAACAAAGATTGTAGGCCATACTTATAGGATGGGGGACTCTATCCTGGGAAGCCAAGACTCTGAAAGAGATTTAAAGGTCATGGTGGATAATCAGATGAACATGAGCTCCAAATGTGAGGCTGTGGCCAAAAGAGCTAATGTGATCCTGGGAAGCATCAACAGGGGAATATTGAGTAGAGTGGTTATTTTATCTCTGTATTTGGCACCGGTACAACCACTGCTGGAATAGCATGTCCAGTTCTGGTGCCCACAATTCAAGAAGGATGATGCTAAATTGGAGGGAGTTCAGAGAAGAGCCACGAGAAGTGATTGACTATAAAAGAGAGCCAAGGGATGGCTTGATTATAGTCTATAAGTCTCTGCATGGAGAACAAATATTTAATACTGGGCTCTTCAATCTAGCAAAAAAAGGTATAACATAATCCAATTGCTGGAAGTTGAAGCTAGACAAATTCAGACTGGAAATAATGCATAAATTTTTGGAAGTGAAGATAATTAACCATTGGAACAATTTACCAAGAGTTGTGGTAGATTCTCCATCACGAACAATTTTTAAATCAAGATTGGATGTTCTTCTAAAAGAGCTGCTCTAGGAATTATTTTGGAGAAGATCTTTGGCTTGAGTTATACGATTAGTTAATCACAATGGTCCCTTTTGGCCTTGGAATCTATGAATGTATGAAAGACCTTTTGAGGTTGCACTAATCATAAGACAGCCAGACATACTGGGCTCCTGCGCTACTCATGGGATTCCGGAGAGATGGATGGTACAGAGAGAGGAACTGGAATTCTGTGGGGGAAGGGATGGAGAGCAGAGCGGAGTCAGGGAAGGCAAAAATGGACATGGGTGTGTCTGTGTGTCAGCCAAGAATAGTGTAGATTCAGTTGATGGCTATGCAGTTAGCACTTCTGGAAGAAGAAGGAATATTCTGTGCTGTTAGATACAGAATTATTGGACCAACTGTTCTGTATCCGATCACTTCATATTCACACATAGTATTTGACCATCTGGTTCATAATTGTGTCTAACATCGGTAGGGGCATATTGACTTTAACTTTCAAAAACTGGCAAATATTAACAGTTTTCTCATAATTATTTATGTCTAGGGTGACCATATTTCCCTATGCTGAATATGGGACACCTGGTAAAATTACTCGTATTCAAGCAAGTTAAATAGCAATCAATCAGAGCTGTGCAGTACAAACATTAAAATTAACATCAAGTTGACTGAGCCCCTGTTAAAAAGAAATACTGCTTAGTTAGATCATTTTTATTTATCTTCTTACCTTTAAAGCTTTAGGGCTCACATGGGGAGAGGTGACACACATACTCCCGTAACACCTCTCTCCCATGGTGGTGTGTGTATCCGACCGACCTGACGCTTCCTCCTCAGCGCTCTCCACCCTCCATGCCTGGCTGGGCCTCTGGAATGGACCCACCTCTCCTGGTACCTGGTGCTGCATCTTCCTGAGGCAACACGTGTGTGTGTGTGGGGGGGGGGGGCATGCAGGGTCACATGGCCCCCTCCCCAGATTTCTGCCAGGGTTCACACCAGAATGTGGCCAGCAGCAGCTTTTGGAACTGTGCGGGAGAGAAGGGAGCTGCTTCCAGCTACAGGGGGGTGAGGGAGAGGAATGACCTGGCTCTCTCCTCCCCGTCTCCCCTGTGGCTGGAAGCAGCTTGTCCCTGCCTGCCTGCACAGTGTTGAAAGGCAGCTAATACCTCCAGGCTGCTGCTAGCCACAGACCTAACCTAGCCGCCTCCTGTCCCCCCAGTTACAGCATGGGCAGGAAGGGGTTAAGCCCTAAGGATTCATTGTGCACCAGGGCCCAGGAACCTGACTGCAGGGGCTTCAGCGAATCAGGCCAGAGAGGTGGCTCAGCAAGGGAGGGTGCCTAGGGGACGGAGCAGCCCTGCGCTCCCTGGGAGCAGGACCCAGGGCAGGGAGGCAGGAGGGGGTGGGTGAAGAGGGTACTAAGCCTGCAGGCTAGGGATGGGAACAGGCTGGAAATCACTTCCCCCCCGCCACTCCAGAGTTTAACTGAGGGGCAGAGAGGCTTCCCCGTGCCAGCGCTGTGCGGGGCTTTGGCACATGCAGGGCTCGGCTCCTCCTGGCCAGTGCCCTGGGCTGGAGGGTCTTGGGCTTTCCCGGGGTGCTGGCCCAGCCAGAGGCAGTGGGGTGAGGAAGGAGCCTGCCGGCCAGGCTGTTAGTGAGCTGAGCACACCAACCGGGGGCTGGTTCTCCGCACAGCGCTGAGAGTTGGACACGTCCCAGCGGGGGGGATATGAAGGAGCAGTGGGGCTGAGGGGGGTGAAGGGGCAAAGCAGGGAGAGGACAGTGAGAGGGGGAGCATGTAAAGGGCTGCTGGGTGGGCAGCAGAGGCGACACGTAACTGGTCACTGCCTGGCACCTGCCCGCACTCACCAGCCACCACAATTTGCAGTGCACAGCCAGTGCCGGTTGGAAATGGGATGGGGGGAGGGGGTCCTGCTGGCCGAGAGCTGGCACGCAGCAGGGGCTGCGCTGACGGACCAGCAGGGGGAGCAGCCGGCCCTGTGCACTGCAGCTTTGCCCCACCACCAGCCTTGCACACCCACCCTCATTGTCGACCCCTGAACCACCCACTCACTGCTGGTGGGCGGGCGGCTGGCGAGCAGGGATTCGGCCAGCAGCAGGACCTGCCAGTACTGATGTCGGGGGGGAGACAGAAAATACAAAACAATTTGTCTGTTTTTAAGAAAAAGTAGGGAGACCCTCAGGAGGGCTTAAATAGAGGACTGTCTCTTTAAAAATGGGATGTCTGGTCACCCTATTTATGTTGCTGTTTTATAAAGTGCCCACTGAATAGATAGGCAGATGGTCTGTATGGTATCTTACCATGAGTTGTTCTCTACCTCAAGTTCGTGGTAACATTATTATATTGCACTCTGCATGCTGTATAAACGAGGCATGAACTCTACATTGAGGAACTGACAATCTGATTTGGGAAAGAGTATATTATATTTTAAAAGGTGAGACTTGAGTGACAGAGCCAATGGAACCATATGAGTGATAAAATGCTAGGCAAAGAGTGGGTTTTAAGGAGAGATTGGAGGAAGACACTTGGTAATTTGAACTTGAAGGTAAAATAGGTGTTCACCAAGAAGTAGTTCGTGTTTTAAGGAGCCTAAAAAGATGCTTAAATGGCATGTAAATAAAAATCCACAATGCTTTTGTGGGTTTGGAAGTAGACAAAATGCATTTGCTCAATTCCAGTTAGCACTATTTTCATATTATCCCACGTGGATTCTATCTTTGGCAGTCTGCCATTTATTGAGCATCTCTTGAAATGGCAGTGGTCATGTGTTTACTGTTGAAAGCTTTGAAGTACACAATATGATTGTGTCTAGTGATCTTCATCCAATGGATTGTCAGCTCCTCAAGGAAAGAGTGTACAGTGTAAATCAGTGGTCCCCAACCTTTTTCGTCTGGCGGGCGCCAAAAAAAAAAAAAAAAAAAAAAAAAAAACCCGAGCGCTGCTGGCGGAGCAAAAAAAAAAAAAGACAACTGCTATGCGGGCGCACTTAGACCCCCTGGCGGGCGCAATGGCACCCGCGGGCACCGCGCTGGGGACCCCTGGTGTAAATGAAAATAATTTCATTTGTTTATTCCTGACTTGGAAAAATTTTCCATACAGTTGAGGGGCAGATATGCGGGCAAAGTCTGTGTGTCTGTGTGTGGTTAGTAATGAATCTCCATTGGTTTGCTCAGTCAATGAAGGCACAAATCCTTTACCATAGAAGTGGAGTGGTTATCAGCAATCGTTATCTGATCTGAGCATTGTGATTTTTTAAAATTCTTTCCTACACAATTTTTCTGCAACCTCCCCTGGGCTGAAGGCTCATGCAGAATAATTTTTGGCATACTTGCTTGCTTGAGAACTGTGTGCAGTTCTGGTTGCCCCATCTCAAAAAAGATCTATTAGAATTGGAAAAGATGGGCAATAAAGATGGGCAACAAAGATGATTAAGGATATGAAACAGCTTCTGTATGAGGAGAGACTAAAAAGACTGGGACCTTTCACCTTGGAAAGGAGGTGACTGAGGGGATATGATAGAGGTCTATAAAGTTGTGACTGGAGTGGAGAAAATGAATAAGGAAATGTTATTTACTCCTTCATATGACACAAGAACCAAGGGTCACCCAATGAAATTAATAGGCAGCAGGTTTAAAACAAACAAAGGGCAGTACTTCTTCACAGAACACACATTGTAGAACTTGTTGCCAGGAGATTTTGTGAAGGCCAAAACTCTAACAAGGTTCAAAAGGAATTAGCTAAATTCATGTAGGATATATCCATCAATGGCTATTAGCCAAGATGGTCAGGGATACAACCCCATGCTCTGAGTGTCCCTAGCCTCTGATTGCCAGAAGCTGGGAGTGGATGACAAGGGATGGATCACTTGATGATTGCCCTGTTCTGTTTATTCCCTCTGAAGCATCTGGCATTGGCCACTGTCAGAAGACCAGATACTGGGCTAGATGGACCATTGGTCTGACCCAGTATGGCCATTCTTATGAGACCAGACTGCTGTTCAAAAAGGCTAGTACAGTAACTCCTCACTTAAAGTCATCCCAGTTAACGTTGTTTCATTGTTATGTTGCTGATCAATTAGGGAACATGCTCATTTAAAGTTGTGCAATGCTCCACTCTTACGTTGTTTAGCTTCCTGCTTTCTCCACAGCTGGCAGCCTACCTAAGCCCCCCCCCCAGTGCCTCCTGCCCGCCAGCAGACCCCGCGGATCAGCGCCTTCCCCCTGCTCCCCCCGCCTCCTGCCCGCGGCAATCAGCTGGCTTGCGGCGTTTAGGAGGTAGGAGGGAGCGGGGAGGAGTGAGGACTCGGTGCGCAGGCTCCCCCTCCCTCCCCTGCCTCCTGAACACTGCAAACCAGCTGATTGCTGCGGGCAGGAGGCAGGTGGGGGAGAGAGGGGGAGCCTGCGTGCCAAGTCCTCGCCCCTCCCTCCTGCCTCCTAAATGCCACAAGCCAGCTGATTGCCCCAGGCAGGAGGGAGGGGGGAGGAGCGAGGACTTGGCGCGCCTCCCCCCTCCCTCTCCTGCCTCCTCCCTGCGGCAATCAGCTGGCTTGCAGTGTTCAGAAGGGAGGGGGGAGGAGCAAGGATACAGCGTGCGAAGTAAAGGGGGAGGAGGTGGGGGGAGAAGAGCAGGGCCGGCTCCAGGGCTTTTGCCGCCCCAAGCAGCAAAAAAAAAAAAAAAAAAAAAGCCGCGATCGCGATCAGCTCTACAGCCGCTGCTTCAGTGTTCGGCGGCAATTCGGCGGCTGGTCCTTCGCTCCCAGCGGGACCCACCCCCGAAGACCCAGACTTGCCGCCCCCAAAACAGCTGGAGTGCTGCCCCTCTCCGTTGGCCTCCCCAAGCACCTGCTTGCTGGGCTGGTGCCTGGAGCCGGCCCTGGAGAAGAGGCGGGTCAAGGGTGGGGGTTTGGGGGAAGGGGTGGAGTGGATGGGCCGAGGGTTGAGCCCCCTGCCCCCGGCAAAGTCAGTGCCTGTGCTTGCAAGAACAGCAAGAGGAGCAGCCGGACAATCCATCCTCTTCCACTCTCTGACTCCACCACCTCAACCAAGTTTCATACTCAGCAGTGATGACTGTAGTATTAAATTGTTTTTTTTAAATTGTTTAAAACTTATACCAGTATTCAATTGCTTGTTTAAAATTGTTTTAAATGTATATAATGCCTTTTGTCTGGCAAATTTTTTTTTTCCTGGAACCTAACCCCCCCATTTACATTAATTCTTATGGGGAAATTGGATTAGCTTAACATCGTTTCACTTAAAGTCACATTTTTCAGGAGCATAACTACAACGTTAAGTGAGGAGTTACTATATTCCCTGTTAATCCTTTGCTGGTCATCCTAGTACTAGAAGCCTCAGAGTGCCTGACTTACACATAGTTCTCATGGCAAAGGTGGAATAGTGTTATATTGCATTGCCAAAAGATATTTTTGGCTCTGCACAGTTTGCAGCGAAGTCTTGCTGGATTAGTGCCACACGCTGGGAAGAGAGACAAGCCCCACATATTAAGTTAGGCTTATCAACCATGTTCCGAAAGGTAAGACAAAGTGCAAGCCCTCATACAGAAATCTACCATATTTGGCTGTTTTTGAACAGAGAATGGGCAAGATTGGGACTCAGCAGAGTGGACATAGATTCATATAGTTATCCAGTATCTGATTATTTTTAACACAATGGAAGAAATTCTGAATGCCTATATTATCAGTGCAGATTACTGTTCAAATTAACTACAAATTAGAGTTGTGTCATAAACCGCTGTTGAATGTTGAAGAAGGAAAAATCGCAAGAGGGTACAAACTAAAACTGAGATATGGTGAATTACAGAGAGATAGCTGAAAAAGAAAATTTTGTATTCTATCTCTCGTAAGAAAAGTCCTGTCTAAAATATAAGGCATCATTGACCATCACAAGTTTATGCAAATAATTTGTTTTGCCATCTTTCTAAAATAAATATATGTTCCTCTTTGAGTATTTTCATTAAAAAATTAGTAAACAGAATTCTTTCTCTTCCTGTGATAAAGCATCCAGATTGCTTAAGGCATATCTGAAGTCTAGGATAAATAGAATGAAGGCCAGAGGGGGAAGAAAATTTTTTGTTTCAATCATATGGCAGACTGCTCTCATTTCATGCAATAGAGGTTTCCGGGGGAGGAGTTTGTTTTCCAGAAGAATTTTCTAGGATTAATATCTCAGTTCTTCTCAGAAGTAATGTCTGATTTCCACCTAAACAAATCCATCAACTTCTTTGTGTTTTTCACCAAGCTTCATTTATGGCCTGGGGAAACCAGGATACGCTGTTTCTGTGTAAAGAGGGCTCTAAGCTACCATCTGATCAGGACTAAGCGCATTCCACTCTGTCTCATAAGCAGTGTGTGTGTGTGTGTGGAACCCTACTGGACATCATCTAGATCAGTGTTTCCCAAACTTGGGACGCTACTTGTTTAGGGAAAGCCCCTGGCGGGCCGGGTCGGTTTGTTTACCTGCCGCGTCCACAGGTTCGGCCAATCGCGGCTCCCACTGGGCGTGGTTTGCTACTCCAGGCCAATGGGAGCTGCTGGAAGCGGCGTGGGCCGAGGGACATACTGGCCGTCGCTTCCTGCCCCCATTGCCCTGGAGCAGCGAACCCTGGCCAGTGGGAGCCGCGATCGGCCGGACCTGCGGACGCGGCAGGTAAACAAACCGGCCCAGCCCGCCAGGGGCTTTCCCTACACAAGCGGCGTCCCAAGTTTGGGAAACACTGCTCTAGATTCTAGAAAGTTCCAGGCTTGTGCTCCATAATTACTAGTATGTAACTGTTCTATTGATGATCATTCAGAGAAGTTTTATTTTTCATTTTTATCATATGCCTTGAAGGAATTTTTCTGAGCCATTTATGGGGCCAAGCCATGACAATATTTTAATATGTATGGCATTGTTGTTGGGTGATTCCCAATATATTTGGTCCAGATAAGTATCCCAAAATATGGTTGCTTGTTTGACTCTTATTTGAACTTCTTGAGTCAACAAGATTGGGTTGGAAATCTTAAGAGAACGGTTTTCTGAGGAGATTTATTGATATTTCCTGCCTCTGCCAATACTTGAAGTATTGAGCTTTTCCTATGCTATATGCACTTGCACTCCTGGCACTAAAAATAACCAAGAAATGAGAGAGCACATACCGACTGGAGATATTTTTAAAAGCCATGATACAGGGATTGTCATAATAAAGGCACGAACTACCATAGCCATATAATATCCATTGTATAGTATAGTCAGCAGCCGTCGGTTCTATTCCTGGCTCAGCCTCAGAGTAAATTGTAAATCACATAATCTACTGCATATCTTAGTTGTCTCTTTTTAGATTGGGGATAGTACTTCCTGTCATCACATGGATGTTGTAAGGATCCATTAATTACTGAAAGTTGCTCTGATACTACCGTGATGAAGACTGACCGATATTATAGGCATATGGAATATTCAAAGGGTATGGTATCAACTTTATAAATATGTATCTATATGGACTAGGGTTTGCATTCTGGTTCCATTGGGGAGTTGTAGGAGTTTCCTATAGCAGCTAAAATCACTGATGGCTAATTAATGCAAATCCCTAGGCCTCACCTCACCCTCAGGGAGGAAATTGCATAGACTAGTTTGACTTGGGGCTAGTCTACACTGGCAACATTAAAGCACTGCTGTGGCAGCGCTTTAACGTGGCTTGTGTAGTCGTGGCAGAGTGCTGGGAGAGAGCTCTCCCAGCGCTCTAAGAAACCCATCTCCATGAGGGATGTAGCTACCAGCGCTGGGAGCGCGGCTGCCAGTGCTGGGGCACTGTTTACACTGGCGCTTTACAGTGCTGAAATTTGCTGCGCCCAGGAGGGTGTTTTTTCACACCCCTGAGCGAGAAAGTTGCAGTGTTGTAAAGTGCCAGTGTAGACAAGCCCTTGGTTAAAGAGAGTTGGGAACAAAATGTATAACTATAAAAAGCTACCACCCCAACATGGGGGAGAGGTCACTGTCACTGGCTCTAAGAACTGACATGAAACTGTGACTAAGAGAGACAGACCCTGAGGTACTTTATTTCTCTCCGGGTCTCCACATGGATGACTGCCCAGTAAGCTAAGACCCACATGTAAGCTGTTTATTATTTTTAAGATAAGTTTTCTCAGTAGTACCTTTGTTCTGAATAGATAATTCTTTGCTTTATGAAGGCTGTCTGGTCACTTGTTAACCCTGTCACTTCCCCGAAGAGAACAGAATTGCAGGTGCTGAGCGAAGTCAGACTTGCTAAGGTGATGACAGTGAATTGCAGGAGGAATTACAGCCTAAATCCCTCGTCTAGAGGGAGAGAGTGGTGGGACTATGTCACGAAAAAGGTGATGGCTAGAGGCCTGAGACCTAAGTGGTGTGCTGTCTAGGAGGCCATGAAGAAGTCAGAGGTACAATGACCTTGGGAACTATGAGTTGCATCTATAGAACGTAGGTTAGATTCTCCTCCCCCCTCAGCACTTTGTTTGAACAAGGAAACGAATAGTTGCAAATCATAAGAACATTAGTCACACATAATTAAGATATATTTCATCATAGAATTTTATAGTTTACGTAGGATATGACCTTTAACTGATTCCCTTTCATCAACGTTGAGAATATTCTCTTGGCACCACACAACAGACTTCAAACATCTAGGAAAAACAGATGATTTTATTTTTTTACATGAAGGGAAGTCATATAAATACTTTCAGGGTTTGCCCTTTAATCTTCAAATAGGATCCACATTTTTTAGGGGAAAAAAACTTCTCATTAAAGGATTTGGCTATAAATGTCTAAAAATGGTCAATACACCTTGTACAAACCGTAATTTATTTGACCCAGGCAGCCCTGCTTGTGAGTGGTAGGCATAAATCATTGCAAAATGACCAAACTCTTCCTTATGCTTATGTTTTATTTGACAATGTTATTACTTTGACATGAAATGTGAATTTGTATTATATAAGCCTGATTTCAATTTGATTAATAATTATACTTGACAGTCAAATTTGTGCATGGAATATGATTGCTTTTCGCTTATGGCTACAAAGTGTCAATCTTGCCCACAACTTTAATTTATCTACTGTGGCCAGTGGCCCTATTCTGCCATGGAAGAAAACAGTGCTCTTGAAAAAGCAGCAAAGAATCCTGTGGCACCTTATAGACTAACAGACGTTTTGCAGCATGAGCTTTCGTGGGTGAATACCCACTTCTTCGGATGCAAGTGGTGGAAATTTCCAGGGGCAGGTATATATATGCAAGCAAGAAGCAAGCTAGAGATAACGAGTTTAGTTCAATCAGGGAGGATGAGGCCCTGTTCTAGCAGTAGAGGTGTGAAAACCAAGGGAGGAGAAACTGGTTCTGTAGTTGGCAAGCCATTCACGGTCTTTGTTTAATCCTGAGCTGATGGTGTCAAATTTGCAGATGAACTGAAGCTCAGCAGTTTCTCTTTGAAGTCTGGTCCTGAAGTTTTTTTGCTGAAGGATGGCCACCTTAAGATCTGCTATTGTGTGGCCAGGGAGGTTGAAGTGTTCTCCTACAGGTTTTTGTATATTGCCATTCCTAATATCTGATTTGTGTCCATTTATCCTTTTCCTTAGAGACTGTCCAGTTTGGCCGATGTACATAGCAGAGGGGCATTGCTGGCATATGATGGCGTATATTACATTGGTGGATGTGCAGGTGAATGAACCAGTGATGGTGTGGCTGATCTGGTTAGGTCCTGTGATGGTGTCGCTGGTGTAGATATGTGGGCAGAGTTGGCATCGAGGTTTGTTGCATGGATTGGTTCCTGAGCTAGAGTTACTATGGTGCGGTGTGCAGTTACTGGTGAGAATGTGCTTCAGGTTGTCAGGTTGTCTGTGGGCGAGGACTGGCCTGCCACCCAAGGTTTGTGAAAGTGTGGGATCATTGTCCAGGATGGGTTGTAGATCCCTGATGATGCGTTGGAGGGGTTTTAGCTGGGGACTGTATGTGATGGCCAGTGGAGTCCTGTTGGTTTCTTTCTTGGGTTTGTCTTGCAGTAGGAGGCTTCTGGGTACACGTCTGGCTCTGAAAGCGTTTTGTTGTTGTTCATGATTCATACTCCTGGGGTGAAATCTTGGCTTCAATGAAGTAAATGGCAAAACTTCCATTGACTTGACTTCAAAATTTCAACCTCGGTATTCATTTGTTAAGCATACTCTAGTTCCTGATTTGACAATTTTCAGCCTTATCACAACCTTAATTATTGTAATAAATGATGAACCCTGCCTGTCTCTCTCTGGGGAAGGCTTAATAGGTTAATGGTGGGACAGGACAGTGTGTTGGGGCCCCATTGTATTGGATTCTGTACAAAAATTGATAAGATTAAATCTCTGCCCTATACAGTTTTCAATCTAAAAGAAAAAAATGAATAATGATATATATTGCAGTAGTGCCTCAGGGCCCTGGTCATGGATCAGGGCTTCTTGTGCTAGGTGCCATGCAAACACAAAACAAAAGGATAGTCCTGTCCTAAAGGGTTTACCACCCAAGTAGATTGTAAACAGATGAAGGATGGAGAAAAGAGTGTAATGTAAAAATAATTGGTTATTCTGATGATTTTTACATGTTTGTTAGTTACATTGTTATTTTTAATTATTTAATAATTAAAACTGGGGGTAGAGTTAAGGTGACTTAGGTAGTAGGATTGGGGAGGAATAATTTGTGTATTTTGTGTGTTTTTCTTAGAGGGCAGATTTAATCCCTTTTAAAGTGGTTTTAGTTGCACTTGGATTAAACTTTGAATAGTTTATTTAAAAACAAACAAACAAATGTGTTATTCTTAGAAAGAAAAATGTCCCGGCACTGCTTTGCATTTGCTGTTACAGCTGTGTTTCTGGGTATTTTTCCCCAGTTTCTTATTCCTACAAGTATAGTTTCTCATTTCAGCCTGTCATATTTTGCTTTTATGATATGAATCAAGTTTTACTCCCTGCTGTGGGAATACGATCTTGGATTTGGAAAGCATGTACACAGAGTATCATGCTGTGTATCAGAGTATCAGACCTGTAGCGTGAAGGTCTTTTTCAAGAACGTGTTAATGAAAAGGGGGGGGGGGTGGTGTTAATTTTTTTTTAAGTGAGCTGTAAATGTCCCCACAATGTAATTTAGAGGGAAGTTCTTTGTACAGCTTTGAGCTGGAACAGTCAATGAATTTGACTATTAAAATACAAAAAGCCATCAGAAACAGGATTGCAGAGTAGCTTAACAGAAAAGAGAGAATCAAGAATTGCACATCAGCTGTTGTGTGCTCTCTATTAACAGAATAAGAAACATCAGCCAACTTCATGCGCTGCATATTACGCCATTTTGTTGGAGTTTGACAAATAAAACGAAAAGGTGGGACTCCATTCAAACCCAGTGATGTTGCTAATTCTGTGGAAAATAACAATTGTTTTGTCAATTCTCACAACGGCACTTGCAGCCAAGCAAGGCAAGAAACAAGTGGATAGGGAGGTTGGAAAGAGGGAAAACTTAAAAACACTTGCAGATTTTTATCTTGGTAATTTCTCATGTTCTGGCATTGCATTTTAGATGCAGTTTTTCTAGTCAGTTCTCTAAGGCTGTATTCACTCAGAAATAGGATTTCCGTGGTAGCCTGCTGAAGAAACCATACACATTTCTTTGTGCTTTACATAGCACTAACACTGCATAATGCTGAGTCAGTAGAAAAAGATCTCTCTTTATCTTCCCTGGAGAATAAAGAGCTCAATTCTCCATTCCACTATGGCCCATTGGGCTGCTCTGCTGGGGCAAAAGGGCTCTTGTCTCTGGGAATGCCTCTGTAGCACCAGAGTAGATTTATGTTCTGACTATTCCTAGTTGTCTTAACAACTCCAGTGATTGCAGCCAGCCAGGCATATGTTAGAACAGCCTGGATAGGGTGACCAGGTGTCCAGTTTTCAACTGGAATACCAAGTTGAAACGGGATCCTGGCGGCTCTGCTCACCGGGCCATTGACTGTCCGGTTGGCGGCACCACGCAGCGGGGCTGGCAGGCTCCCTGCTAGCCCCCGCGCTGCTCAGCTCCTGGGAAGCAGCTGGCATGTCCCCTCTCTGGCTCCTATGTGTAGGGGCAGCCAGGGGGCTCCGCACTCTGCCCCCGGCTCAAGCGTCGCCCTCGCAGCTCCAATTGGCTGTGGTTCCCGGCCAATGGGAGCTGCGGGGGCGGTGCCTGTGGACGGGGCAGCGCACAGAGCCGCCTGGTCGCACTTCTGTGGAGGAGCAGGAGTGGGGACATGCCGGCTGCTTCTGGGAGCTGCCTGAGGTAAGCGCCGCCTGGAGCCTGCACCCCTGACCCCTTCCTGGGCCCCAATCCCCTGCCCCAGCCCTGATACCCTCCTCCTGCCCTCTGAACCCCTCGATCCCAGCCCGGAGCACCGTCCTGCACCACAAACCCCTCATCCCCAGCCCCACCCCGAGCCCACACCCCCCACCTGGAGCCCTCACTTCGCCCCCCGCATTGCTGCCCCAGACCAGAGCCCCCTCTTGCACTCCAAACCCCTCAGCCCCAGCCCGGAACCCCCTCCTACACCCCAAACCCCTCATCCCTGGCCCCACCCCAGAGCCCGCACCCCGAGCCGGAGCCCTCACCCCCTCCTGCATCCAAGCCCCCTGAGCCAGCCCGGTGAAAATGAGCGAGCGAGTGAGGGTGGAGAGAGTGAGCGATGGGGGGGGGGGGAATGGAGTGAGCGGGGGCGGGGCCTCAGAGAAGGGGCAGGGCAGGGGGTGGGAAAAGGGTGTTCGGTTTTGTGCGTGTAGAAAGTTGGCAACCCTAAGCCTGGAGGCTACTTTAACTTATGGTAGGTGTCACCAAATTGTTCCACTGACTGGCTAGAAAGTCAAGTATCTGTAAAGGTGGCATAAAGCTACCACTGTTCCCACTCCAGTCCTGCCCCAAGCATAGCTTGGCCCCTCCTGGGAATCAGGTCCATGGTCTCTAAGTTTCAGTGCTACCCATTCATCAAGACTGCCTCCTCCTTATTGTCAGTTACCCCCCATAATGAGCACCATCTTCATGGTTTAATCAGAGGAATAAACACTCTGAAGCTGACTGACAGCAGCCTTACCACTGGTCAAAGACTTGGGGCCTGATTCTGGGCTCACGGATACTTTTTTAAACCAGTGAGATAAGAATCAGTCCCAGAGAGATTCGCTCTCATTTTGTGAAGAGCTCACAATGGGATCGCAACCATGCCTCTCACAGGACTGGGCTCATTAAACTAGAAAATATACTCATAAAGGTCAAAATATAAAGGGCCAGACTCTCTGCTGGTGTAACTCAATTGACATGAGTGGTGTTATACCAGCAAAGAATTTGGCCCTAAATCTCTTGACTGACTGCATGGAGTAAGGCACCAAGACGGCTGAACCCA
This sequence comes from Platysternon megacephalum, assembly GCA_003942145.1. Lineage (NCBI taxonomy): Eukaryota > Metazoa > Chordata > Testudines > Platysternidae > Platysternon > Platysternon megacephalum. The sequence goes on along the minus strand of QXTE01000009.1, from coordinate 1,171,442 downwards.
TTCCTCTGCCTGTGATGGAAATAAGTGGAAAAAGTCAACATACAGTACATCTTGTTAGTCATTTACTGGTCCTGAGCTAGCTATCTAGGGATGTGTGTATGTTCATGTGGTTTTCTACAGGAGTTTTGAATCTCCAGAGCCTATATTTCGGGTGTGTGTGGGGAGGGGGAATAAGCATACCTGTTACAAAAGTTGTATAATATGCTGAGTAATTAGATTTTGAAAGTATTTGTTTGTGCTTCTCATCCCATCAGACCAAGCAAGCTTTGTGTTGTTGCCAGATCATAATCTTTTCCCCTTCTCTATGCTTGTCTGGCACTTGGAAGAGAAAAGATCTAAACTGTACACAGGCAGTAGGCCAAAAGACATATTTAAAACTATTCTTTATTGCCCATGCTGTCAAATTTATAGCAATAATGCCAAAAGGATACAAAAGATTAAAATCTATAAAATCCTGCTGCTTCTGTAGGGAGCTAGACTAGGGTTACCTAGTGTCCAGTTTTCAACCGAAACTCCCGATCAAAAAGGGACCCTGGCGGCTCTGGTCAGCACTGCCGACCGGGCCATTAAAAGTACGGTCGGCGGAACAGAGGGGACCCTAGCTCCACATGGATCCCGGAAACGGCAGCCAGGTCCTTGCAGCCCCTAGATGCATGGGTGGCCAGGGAGGCTCTGCATGCTGCCCCTACCCCCAAGGCCGGCTCCGTAGCTCCCATTGGCAGGGAACTGCGACCAATAGGAGCTGTGGGGGGTGGTGCATGCAGGCATGAAGGCAGCGCACACTGTGCAGGAATGCCTGGCCGCCCATGTGCCTTGAGGCCACAGGGACCAGGTGGCTGCTTCATCAGAGCCGTGGTAAGTGCCGCTGTGAACCTGCACCCCCCTGCACCCCAATTCCCTGGAACAGCCTGGAGCCCCCTCCTTCACCCCAAATCCCTTATCCCCGGCCCCACCCCAGAACCCTCATCCCCCCCACCTCAATTCCCTGCCCCAGCCCAGAATCCCCTCCCACGCCCCAAGCCCCTCATCACTGGCCCCACCCCAGAGCCCACATCCCCAGCCGAAGCCCTCACCCTCCCTGCATCCCAACCCCCTGCCCCAGCCCAGAGTCCCTTCCCGCACTGCAAACCCCGCATCCCTGGCCCCACCCCCAGCCAGAGCCCTCACACCCCCAATACCCCAACCCCCTGGGCCAGCCCAGAGCCCCCTCCTGCACCCCAAACCCCTCATCCCCTGTATTGTCATTATACGTGAATGGAATGAGACATTTGACTATTTCCATTTTCATTGTAATATGTCCTTAGTATGATATCACTGGAGTTTTAGTATGGGTTTTTTCCCCCAATATATTAATATTCATAGAATATCAGGGTTGGAAGGGACCTCAGGAGATCATCTAGTCCAACCCCCTGCTCAAAGCAGGACCAATCCCCAATTTTTGCCCCAGATTTGTATTAGAATAATAAAAGTGCGGCAAAACCCAGCTGATGTGCATGTTCAGTGGGATTTAGCCAAATGTAAGTCTGATGCCATTTGAAATGACTGTTATGAACACAGCATTTATTATGATAAAACTGACAGACTCCAAACTATAGTTTGGCAATACCAGGCAGCATTATCACTTTCAAACTTTCATGACAGCGCTGGCTTCAGGGGGAGAGATACTAAGAAGATTAAAGCTTTTCCACTGCTGTATCAGAGTCTTTTGTGCCTTAATGACAAATGCCTTCCATTCCTTCAAAGACCTGCTGCTGTTTATAGAGTTTATCCCAGCATTTTCTTTCGCTTTACAAACTGATGAAGGCTGAGTCTTAGAGGCATAGGAAACCATTTTTCCCCCAGTAAGTAGTTTGCATTCACAATTTTACTGTGACCTTGAGAAAAATGACAATATAGCCAACAAGGCTAGTTAGTATGACAGTCATTCTCTGCTTCTCAATCATAATCTCTGGATCTGAACAGCCACAGTCTAGAACAGCCCTGATAGCAGTGATGGCATTTGCACTTGCTGCTCTAATTAATAAGAGGATGTTTTTCATTAGCTCAAGTGGCATATTATAACTTCCAACTCATCTATGTGTCTGTGTTTACATGTTTTTAAAAAACTATGCTTGTGTGCTCTCTTTTTACTTTGGTGTCTGTTCATGAGCTGTGTATGTGCGCTTGTCTGGACTTTTGGTGGGAGTATTTGTGCCAGGGTGGGGAACCATTGAACAGGTGTTGACTTTAATGTTCCAGTTATGATTCTCAACACTGCATTAAGCTGCCTGTCCAGACATTTGGTATGTCAGCTGCCTGCCCAGACAGGTGTGCAAAATTCATTGGTCCAGTGGACCAGTTCTAGAGTCACTGCTCTAAGTGTGTGCGCAGTGGCATCCCATGTTGTGTCCACAAGTTTTTGGAGAAGGCTATTCCTTGCTTTTACCTTTTTTTCCAATCTTTTCCAGCTAGTCCAAGGTTATACCCAAGTACATTGGATAGGGCTAATTTTGGATCCATTGAGCACATAGGGAGATACTGAGTGGTTCATTGGCGGCATTCTTGTTTAGGTGTAAGGCTGTTACTCAGGTTTTGGAGGCGTGGGGGAGGAGCTTCCCATATTGAAAGTATTCTGCCATTATCTTGAAGTCGGTGGTGAGGGTGTCATGGGTAGTGGTAAGATCTTTTGTCTTCTGTTGCAAGGTCAATGTCACCGCATAAGTGAACTTATGCAAAATTGTGTCAGGTTAGTCATTAATGTAGATGTAGTGAAGAAGCCAGCACGGATCCCTGAGGTAGCTCATCATTGAGAGTGCATGCTTTGCTGATCTGTGCATTCAAAAGAATGCAGTACCTAGCGTTGCTCAATATTGTGGCCAGCAATAGTGCTGCAGCATTTGATGACCTTGATGCCTTGAGCAAAAGCCTATATCTCCATACTGTTTTGAAAGCAGTTGACCATCTTCAACTATTGCTATATATGCAACCCAGTTCACCTTGCGGAAATTCCAGCATGGTTTTGGAGTTGATTCAATGAGTGGAACTCCAAAGCCAACATGCAGATTTGTGTGGTGGTATTGGCTGCAAAGAAGAGTCCCAAGCAATGTTTGTGAAATTTGCAGAGGAACACTATTATTGTCTTTCATCACAAAGCAGAGGTCTGGGTTTTGCTCAGTGTTCCATCTGGCTAAGCAAAAAGTCCCTGTTTGTTTGGGGTCAAAAACAAGATGAACATCTGTGAATAAAGCCCAATCTGTGAATTACTTAACTGCATCGTTTCTGCTATAGCCCCCTTGTCAGTGATGGCTATTAAAGTCACCACGGTGCACAGCTGGGTGGAAAAAAGACAGTATTGTGGGCTTCAGCTGTTCAAGAATTGGAGGTTCATAGATGTGTGTTATGGTAATTTGTCCAATTCTTATCGCAGCAATAGAGATTCCTATGGTCTTGAATTACTCCAGAACCAAGACATCTGGAAAACCCTGCCAGGTGTACGTGGTGATGCCATACTTCGCATCTTTCATGGTGACAATGAGTTCATAGGCATGAATTTCATATCTTGCAGCTTGCTCATAGTCTACAGCATAAGTTTCTTGTAGAGCAACAACATCAGTGTTGTTCACTGTGAGAACTCTCAAGATAGTGACACTTAGCACATGGGAGACCTTCCACTTTGGAACACATGTGGAGCTGATCCTACAGTTCTTTGGTGCTGTTCCAGACAAGGACAAATTTCATGTTGCTAATCATACTGGGAGATCACCATATCAATGTCCAGTAGTCTTTTGATGACATTCATTGTATTAATCTATAACATATAACAGGCACACTATGTGAAGATTGTCATCTTGCCCTCTGCGATTAATACTAATGATAGGCCTGAGCCATGAAGCGCCAATGCAGAGAGCTGATGTACAGTTCCCCATTCTGTATGTAGCTAATGGCAATGAAACTGTCAAGTCTTTCCTGCACAGCAGGCCAATGCTGTCCTGAAGCATGTTTACTCATTCTCTTGGAACAGAATATCCAGGCTAAGTAGCGTTAAATGTTGTTTGATCAGGATAGCATCTAATTTTCAAGAACACCCTGGGACCCAAAATAAATCGGTTTTCATTCCATTCATTCTCACTGACTTTTTTAAAGTAAACATATAAACAACTGTGTTTGTGGAAGTACAGGAAATTATATGAGAGATCCTAACTGAATACTGGTAATGTTAACAGAAGATACTATTGCCAGCCCCCAGGCATTCAAAAATCATGAAACAGGATCCAAATAAATAAATAAAAATCCTGAGATTTTAAAAATGCAACATTAGGAGTTCTTATTTATCTTCTGGCTTTTGAAACTTTAGGGTTCACATTTTCAAGTTCATCTCTGAAACCAGGAGGGTTAGAAACATATTTTATTTAAAAGAAAGCTGGGATTCTGGAATATTCGCAAGCCTCCAGAGTCTAGGGCTTTAAGAAAACACCAAATATCATGAGACCGCCAATAAAATTGTGAGAGTTGGCAATACTGCAGAGGGTTGCAAGAAACTCAGCTGCTTATGCAAGCAGAGTACTTGGTCTGTGGTGAGATTTATTGTGGAACTTGCATATTGTATTATAAATTGATTTCAACAAGATATAGATTAGGTCAGTGCTCATAGGCTAAAAATTGTATTAGTTTCCCATGGGTTATCTTCCTTTCTAGAAAAAATGAGTCTCTGGCTTTGGGGAATCACTGAGCTATTAACAGTGGAGTTTTTAACCAGGAGCTTAAATTCACAACTCTGCTAGACACTAAAAATCATGGGCTGAATAGAGACACTGGATTTATGGCTTATTACAAAAATCTATTAACCCATTTACTGCTCCCCATGACTGGAGAGGTGTTAATGAGCCACTTCACCTTGAATGGTCCCTTGAAATGTGCATTAACTACTTATGCTATACAATCTGTTCCACCTTGTATTTCGCTGTGACACTCTGTGTACATTTCCCAGATCTGAAGAAGAGCTCTGTGTAAGTTTAAAATCTTTTAAGTGAATATAAGAGATAACAGACAGAACAAAGCAGATTATTAAGCAAATGAAACCAAATACACAAACTAAGCTAGTTTCACTAAAGAAATTGGTTACTAAATAGTATTTCTCACCCGGGGCGGCTCCAGGCACCAGCGCAGCAAGCGCGTGCCTGGGGTGGCAAGCCACGGGGGGCAGCCTGCCGGTCGCCGTAAGGGTGGCAGTGAGGCAGCCTTTGGCGGCATGCCTGTGGGAGGTCCGCTGGTCCTGCGGCTTCGGCGGCAATTCGGCGGCGGGTACGGTGAAGGCGTGGGACTGGCAGATCACCCGCAGAAACGCCGCCGAATCCGCGTGAGCAGCAGACCGCCCGCAGGCATGCTGCCGAAGGCTGCTTGACTGCCGTGCTTGGGGCGGCAAAAAACATAGAGCCGCCCCGTTCTCACCCTAGATATTGTTGCAGGCAGATTGCAGAAAGTCTTGAAAGGCAGCTGAACTGGTCTCCCTCTTGAGACCTCAGGTATTATTACTCACAAGCTAGACGCCCATCCGGCTTGGGTTCAACCCTTCTCCCCTCAGTTCAGTTTTTGCTTCCAGGTGTTTTTTCAGTGTCTCTTCAGGTGGGGAGGCAGAGGAGAACTATGATGATGTCACTCCCCTGCCTTATATAGCTCTTGTGTAAGGCGGGAACCCTTTGTCTTCTAGTCCAAAACCACTGGCATTTCAAAAAGGGAGGAGGGGTATCCAGTACCAGGTGACTCGGACCCTTGTCTCTGCAGGGCTGTGGCAGCCATTGCTCATAGGCTGTCTCCAGCGTCTTCAAGAAGACTAAGCTCTTTCACAATCCATTGTCTCCACTAATGGCCCATTAGCTCTGTCTGGCTTTTCCATTGTTGTACCTGAATCACTGGTTGGGGGTGACACCCAAAGTAACACATTTGAAATACAGATACATAGTTAATATTCCTAACTTCAGATACAGAAATGACTCAGGCATACAAATTGGATAATCACTTCCAGTAAATCATAACCTTTCCAATGATATCTCACATGAGCCATCTTGCATAAAGTATATCTCAGTTATGTCATATTCACATAGGCATATTTTCATAAAGAATATGGAGTGAAATGTCACAAGGGACCTCTGCCATCCTGGAAGGAGGGACAGAATTTGTCCCTGAGTGAATGCAAAAAATTGTTAGGAGTTTATCTCATTTGTTACAACTCATTTTTAAGATATTAACTTTGTTTTTAAACAATAGAATAGCAGAAGTGATCAATGCACATAATTTACTGAGAAGCTACCAAATTTATTTTGAAAAAGGTGTATTTAACAGCAAAAACATAAGACTCACGAATTTACCCTGAGGGGATGGGTGTGTTTGTGTGTGGGCATGTGTGCTGTTATCTATGAGAGCCATTTCATTACAATGATTCCATTGGTCTTCAAGTTATTTATTATTTGCATGGGTTAAATCTCCACCTCAAGCTGTGAATCCAACACACCATTAATGAGATAGCATGGTGGCATAAATGCCTTCCCTTACATCCCATTGTTGCATAGTATCTCAGATCTTTGAGTAAATGTCTGTCAGAGATTCAAAGCACTAAAAGTAAGAATTTCTGAATGAAATATTAATAGCTCCTTATCTTTCTGTATGTGATAGTACTAAAACCATATTACCAATTTGCTCATTTCTTGCATATTGTCAGGTTTACTTGTGACATGATTTCTTCTGTGATGCCTGCAGGTATTTATCCTGGAACCTCCATCCTCTCCAGTTTTTCCCCTGTGAATTTGACACTCTTGAGAATGTCTTTCTGTGCTCCTATTGGGCCTAATCTTGCACCATTGAAGACAATGTAGTGTTGTCATCGACCTCAATGTGAGCCGTTTGGGTCATTATGTCCTTATCCCAACCTTCCATCCAGTCCTTCATTTAGAAACTACAGCCTTCAAATGCATTGAAGAGTGACTAATCAACCTAATTTAAGATTGATTCAAAGAGTATGGTTCATATCTGCGGTTTATAGAATAAAAGCAATTTGGAGGCCACTTGAATCTTATGTATTGACTTGCTAAACTTCTTTTCTCTTCATTGATTTTGGGCCCAGGCTACTTCTTTCTCAAAGGGAAATGCTTTCTATGGACACATATTCAGTCCATTCTGTTTCTCCAGACCTCTCACCTGATGCTCTCTACATGCCCCCTTTCATTGATCATGCTTTTCACTACCTTTCTTTTTTCTAGCACAGTTTCCATAGAACTTAAGAATAACCCTCTTTGTGATATATGTACAAAAATGGAACATGTCCTTATACTTTCTGTTCTCTCAATGGTTACACTCAAAGGGGATGAGAACACTAAACAAGGTTATTTCTTCATTCATTTATGAGTAGCAAACTGCTTTACTGTAAATCATTGTAAATCTTGTCAGAAGCATGTCTATTATATTAGGCCAAATATGTTTAAGTTCAATGCTGTCCATTAGGTTTCTAATTCAGTCTAGAGATTTGCTTGAAAGGGTATTAAAATCATAAAGTTTTGTTCATTGTTTGTAATCCAATACATAATGAAAAACACAGTAAAGATGGGATTATTGAAGATTAATTTGTAATCCCATCCCATGCAGACATTGGGTCAGATTCTGCTGTCACTTACACTCATGCCATCATCAGTTTTATTCTTTCCACCAAAAGAAATGTTAATGTTTTCATCATCTTAATATTCCAACATGATACCATGTGACCTGTGATTCATTAAAGTTGGCCAACCTGAGTTGGATTTTGGGAAATGAATGCTTGCAACAAACTGCCTGTGGACAGACTATAGATGAACAATTATTTTCTGAAACAATTAAGCAGATTTTGATGAATTTTAATTTTAGATTTTTTTTTAAAAACAATAGTTTTCTCATGGATAATTTGCAAACAAATTAAAAAGAGGATAAATTGTATTATTTGCTGATATTTATTTGATCAGCTCTCATTTTGACTGACATCTGATCAAAATGTTTGATTTTGAGTGATAGCAAACCCTGTATATACTTCTAATAAAAGATTGAATGTGTTTTGGGAGGAGTAGGCAGAGTCCTACTACAGAGGGAAACATGGCTGAGCCCATGAACAAAAAGGTGTTTGCTGGAGTTCTCACATGGTCTGCTATAACAGTGAGTTATAAAGGAAAAGTGTAGTTTGTCTTCTGTCTGTTCAATAATTTACATATCTGGGAATAAATTAGATTAGGATACAGTATTCTGCCTTTAACCCATTTCTTTCTCAGGAAAGAAATAACCTAGTGCTGATGCCCAGATTTCTCTGTCCACTCAGAACTCATAAGAATCTATACTACCATAAGTTTAACTATTGTGGTGCAGTATATTGAACTGTAATGTAACTATAATGTTACAGTATATTGAGGCAGAGGATATGCTACTATGTATTTTAGAATATTAAATATGTTCTTTACTATTGTGTTATAGATAGTGTACTTTGAGAGACATGATGAAGTTTGGTTTTTTTGTGGTACTGTTCCAAATTTAAAGAGTGAATGGTATGAAGAAATTGGGCGTGAAACTTTAAATAGAGAATACATTGAAAAACTTATTTTTCCAGAAACCTGTTTTTCATTTTATTATGAGTAGGGAGATAATGTGAGGAGAGAAAAATAATCTGCTACAGACAGAAACCTAATATATTCTGTTTGGGAACTGTAATTCGCTGCACATTCCTGAGAGTCAAACAATCTGTCTATATTATGTCACTCATCACAGAAGTTAAAGCAAGGGGGAAATATGCTTCAGAACATTTCCTTTTGATTTGATGAGCTTTCAGAAATGTATTTAAGTCAAGTTGCACAGTATAGTTTGAATTAAACCGGAGGCATGGCTGCTGATAGTACTTATTGATTAGAACATACCCTAAGACGCTGTAGAGTCACCAGGGTAGACAAGACTTGAATTTTTAAGGAAGAAAGCAAGGTTTTTCTGACAAAAAAAGTCCTTTTGGGCCAACTTTATACATTATAGCAGCACAAGACCAATTTTATTTTTTTCCTTTGTAAATCACTTTTAGTGCCAAATGATCTTAGAGGTGGTGGATAGTTTGGAGGTGGAATCCCCAACCTCTTCTGTAGGGGAGCAAACACAAATCTCAGGAAAGAATTCATGAACACCCTTGCAAGTGGAGACTCAGTTTCGGGACTCTTACCTGGGATGTTCCTAAGTAGGGAAGACCAGACTTGAGAAACTCTGGTTGAAAAGGGCTTGTTTGCTAATATTCCTGACAAGCTTTCTTTTCTCCCTCCACCTTGTTGCTCTGCCTTCCTCAATAATAAGGGAAAATAATGGTAATTTTTTTTCTTCTTAGTAAGTAGATTGAATGTCTTGGGAAGATTTCTGTCTTCCTATCCAGGAGTTTGGAACAAGATACTGCCCCCATCCCATGAAATACAGTGAATGCTGGGGCAGTATTCTTGAAGAGGTTGAGTTGTAGGCATATATCCAGCTTCCTTGGACGTTTTCAAGAGTTCTGCTACTGTAATTATTTAGATTGATACTAAACCATAGTCTATTAATTAAAGCCTACTGATATGGGACAACAGCTGAATCATTCAAGTCCAGTTAGTGTTTGGTAGCATGTAGAGTCCAATATTATAGAATTCCTAGGTCCTATGTGTATCTTTTCTAGGATAAAGCATGAATTAATCTTTTACTGCTGTTCATCTGTATAAATGCACACTTTAAAAATATTTTATTCAAGTGATTAAACATACACCACTCAAGTCTATAGAGCAATAGCCAAAGACATTCAGTAATATAGCTCAGAATGGTGCCATCATTCATATGTCCTTGGCATATTTGAATGATAAGTTGCAGAAAACACTGTATTCTAGCTCCTGCATTTCTCTTAGATGGTGAAAATATTATTTAAAATGTACAGTTATACAGACTTTCAAACAAAAACAGGTTTGCTAAAACTTCAAGGTGGAGAATGAGTTGGGTTAATTTGGAATTGGTAAACTACTTGGTAGCTAAAAGGTGTAACTGGTTCTGGCTGATGTTATGTATAGATGAGCTATTTTGCTAATCCATTTTTATTTTAAACTCAATAAAAATAGAACTGAATGAAGCTCAACATGTCTGCAAATGATTAGCACTAGCATTTACATATAGGGGAAAAGTGAATAAATTGTCAAGAATTTTAAAAGGAGAGGGTTGAGGGAAACTATAGACAATTCATTTTGATAATTTAATTTCAAAAATCACATTTACAGTGTATGAGTAAACATGTATATGTTTTTAAAACTATCAAGTTGATACCATGCCTACCAAAGCTTGGACATTTTTAAAAAATGTAGTATTTTGACATTCTTTTGGTGTCTTTGTCTTCCTCCTAGCATTCACTCAGATGGTCATTTCTTTGGGTATTTTTACATTTTAACAAATTAATGAGTACAAGATGAATTTCCTCCTCTACACATTTGTTAAATGTAATATGATATGTTTAAAAGTGAATTGTAAAGTGATAGAGAGAATTGAATGAAGGTCAGGGTTCTATCTCTGTGTCACTAACAGGGCTGTAGTAGGTTGTAACCAACTCTTCTCCTGGTCTATAGGATTTCTCGCTGGCTTTCACAGAGGATCTAGCTTGCTACCATTATGTTGCTTTTATCACTTTTTCAGTCCGCAATCCATTTTCCTTTCCTTAAGGACATCCTGACAGCCCCAGCCCTTGTGACTCTCTATCTTTTCTAACTCCTCCCCTGTAACTTCTAGTCAGCCCGAAAGCATTTAGACATATCAATTACATAAGCACCAAAAAACCCTTTAAAAAGGCAGGAGCTGATGATAACCTATAACCTTTCATGAGTCCATGTTTATAATTACACATTTAGGCAATGCCTCCTTACTGTATCCTCTACTAAATTCACAAGTATCTTATATTTGTCAATAGAAAGGAAATGTAATGTTTTCCAATTGCTCCCAATATTTTTCAAAAGGCAGATGCAATATTCACCTATGGATTAAGAAGCAAATAAAACTTAAATCATAACAATTAAAGTTAGACTGCAGTATGATGAATACATTTCCAAAGACATACAATTTTGAATTAAAGTGGAAAATAGCCAGTTGGCTGCTGAAGATTGTCTTTTTGAAGATTTTATTCCCCCCATGAGAATTAATTTGTAGAACAGGCATAACAACAGTGTAGTATTGGGAAGCTAGTTTTTTAAAAATATGTTTGGAACATGCTGTATTAAAGTGAACACTTCATAACCAAATACAGTAATCCACCAAGGGGGAGAGTATTTGATAGATGTACAGACACTTTCCATTATATTGCTCCTTCAATCACTATTGTTGAATAAATTTATTAATATCCATGTAAAACTATTGCATCATATAGCCCTATTGGCATGCATGATGCAGATAAAAGAAGGCAAGGGGTAAAATACAGGCCCTGTTGAAGTCAATGGGAGTTGGCCCAAGATCTCTGACCTGAGGAGCTTATAATCTGTAGGGTAGATTCTGGTTATGTCTGCATGGTATGGCAGGTGGGAGAGGATGTAGGGTGTTCTTTGCCCCAGTGTACTGGAATGGGAAAATGCCAATGCTTGTGCTCCTGAGTGACTGGCACTGAGCATGGTATATAGCCATGAGTGACTGGACTCGCCCTCTATCACCAGTGGTATGCTTGCTAGTGACGAGAGGCCTGTTTTTGGAGAAGCATATAGTCACCTCTAATCATGGCCTGCCCAGCATGTCTGGGGGCATTTTGCTTGTATTTACCCTACACAGGCAGTATTGTGGCCACTACTACTCAGGAGCTACAACTCCTCATGCACCCTTCCCCTTCATCATATGCCTAAGATTCTGTCTCCCTTTGCACAGATAAGGAGATTCTGTTTCCCTCTGCACAGATGAGGAGAACCTGCAGGGATCCAGTCTCAGGCCAGTGCGTTGATGCAGGAGACAGCCAGAATGCTTGTACTTCTGAGCTTTATCTACTATAACTGTTACCAAAAAATTCACTGTTGCCAGCACCAGCCAGCTGTGCTGGGAGACCTAGCCTCTAGCTCCAGCAGCTTTCTTCAGCACAGTGTCTATTAGATCTAGCCCATGAAAGCTTATGCCCAAATAAATTTGTTAGTCTCTAAGGTGCCACAAGGACTCCTCGTTGTTTTTGCTGCTACAGACTAACATGGCTACCACTCTGAAACCTGTTTCAAGGAAAGTACATCATTAGCTGTTTTATTTAATAGATTTCTGGTTTGTGACTTGTCAGTGTGGAGTTACATAGAACCAAGATGGAGGTTAGTGGTGGAAAGCCAGCCAAGAGAAGTGAGATTTGAGAGCAGTGTTGCTTGACAAAAAGTAAGAGGGAGGAGGCTATTGAATACATAAGAGTGATGATAATCAAGGCAAAGGTAGTAGTGATAACAGCTTTCAGGAGAGAGGAACAGGCCTGTATTGATCACCTACACTGGGAGCAATCCTTTCCAAGAGAGGGTTTCAGAAACACCAGATGTTTATTGGACTGCAAAGTAAACTTTCTTGGGATCGTGCCATGCAGTGCCATCAATCTGTAGGCCAAGCACATAGCAAACTCCTAATGACTTCAGTGGGCGTTCTGGGTGCAGATCCATGACAGAGTTGATTAATCATGTTAATATTCTTAGCAGAGTTGTCCACATTTCTACATCCTGCATCTTTGTAAAGTCATTCTGTGTGTAACAAGGAGAGCTATAGGAAGCTAGCAGTTTTCACTTCACTGTACAGCCCGTGCAAAAGCTTAGGTTGTCATGATTTTTTGAGAGGACTTGCATGGGTAAAAAGTGGTCATTTGCACTAATGAATGCCATTTTTCACAGTGGTTTAATTGAGGTATAATATTCTTGCTAAAATCCTGATCAGTCACAGATTAAAGTTTCACCATTTTACAGAGAAATACCACCCTTTTCCCAAGAAAATGCAGCATTTTTGTGCTGAAATGACAGTTTTATATTTGACATTGCAGGAAATACGGAGTTAAACATACTAAGCAAGAGTGTGTTTGGTACATTTAACTGATCAATATACTGTAGTGATGGTTCTTTAATCTCCCCTTTTGAGGAGAGTGTTGTAGCTATGCATGCATGCTTGTGGCTAAATTTAGTTGAGCTGTGTAAGACTGGTTAGCTTCAGTCTGCAAAGGTTCAGTGAACATTTCCCCCCCCCCCAAGAGGATGAGTGAATGGTGTTTCAGAATTTGAAAAACTCAAAGCAACATTCATGCGAAACCATCTAAGATTGCATCATGGCTTTCAACCTGTAACCATAAGCTGCAGTCCCTCTTCCCTAGCAGGCCCCCCTTCCCTAACAGGCCTGGGCTGCTCATATGTTTTTCTGTCTTCAGGGAGGAACCTGGAGAACCCCTCCTCATTCCCTCCTACCCACCATTTCCTGTCTTTGGGGCAGCCAACTGGATCTTCTGAGGGTGGTGGATGACTAGCTGTACCACTCCACTCCACTCTTCTGTTTCTTTTTTTAATGGATAGCAAGGTACATCCATTCAACCAATCCACAGAAAACATTCTGAAGGGAAGAGAAGGGACTTCTTTCTCCTGTACCTTTACTCAGCCCCATTTTGGATGAAATAAGATTGTGCACACTGTGCAGCAGACCCCTGTTTTACTTACTGTAGTAAGACTCTAATAGTGCTCCTGATCTCCCTGCTGCCCCACTTTCAAATGCCATAGTTTCCTATCTTTCAATATTTTCCTATGCACATAAAATTTAAAACAGAATCAAATAAATAACTGGGACTTATCACTCTGGGATCAGAAGTAAAATTTTGGAGATCCTAGGAAAGGAGACTTCATATCCAGCTACTTTTTAACCACAATGACCATTATTTAAATAGCAGATGCTTCTGTTATTATAAAAATAATTAAGAATAGATTATCAAGGTGTTAAAAGCCTGCTATTAGCATAGGCCCCAATCTTGCAAACACTTGTGTTTGTGTTTAAGGTATTTGCAAGATTAAGGCTATAAAATGAGAGAAAGGATTAGTGCAAGTAAATTGGATTTGGATTTTCGTACAGTTTGAAAGTAAATAAGAAGCATAAATATTCTAATTATTTATGTAACTTGATCAAAAGATACTAATTTTTTGTTTGATTCAAAAATGTTATCTTGTGAGTACAAGTATTAAGTCCCAGATTATTGGTGTGCCCAACGACTATTCACATTCTGTAATACAGTATTTTGATTTTGTAATTGGCATGCTGTTTGCCATTTCATTTTTATTTGACTATTCACATATTTTCAAAGTATACCACATTATAGCAATATTTTACAAGGAAATAAAACATCTTCTGTTGTAGCAGTTACTATAATGCTTTGTGGTTTCACTTGATAAGCCAAATTGGCACTTCTCTTTTCTCCTGGTACATTGATATTTACGTATGCGCAAAACAGTTCTTGGAAACTTGCAAATAAGTGTAACATGAACATTTGTTGAGTTTCTCTGGAAGAGCTGTCTGAAATACCATGTTCTGTTGTTCCTTGTTGTTCTAATGAATTTCTCACGCATGATAGTTTTCCCAAATCAAGGGCTTTGTCAGATTCCCTGTGCAATTAGAGTTGAGAGCATTTCTTTCTGAAGTCCAGGACCTCTATAGTTTCTGGGTTTAGGTCAAAGCTGCCAAAGCCTGCATTTTAGTGTATTAGCACTAAAGTGTATGTACAAGTATTATATATTAATTATATTAATGAATATGTATATGATGAATATACAACAGTATGGCATGAAGTTTTATCAACATGAACATGGGAGAGGTGAAGCCAAGTGTGAGTTATGCAGATCATTCCAAATCAGTGTTAAAATCCTTATATCACACCACAAAATCATGTTTTCAGTATATATGTTACAGAAACCATTTTACAAGAGTTTTAGCTTTAAAACATTTTTGACTTTTTTTTAAAATACCACCTACAAATCCAGATGGCTTAGTTACTACAGACCTGATCCCCAGGTTATGCAAGGCCCTGATTTAGTGAAGCATTTAAATTTGGTCTTAAGTACTTTGCTGAGCAGAAATAGGATAACTCCCTACTTATAGTCAAGCATGTGCTTAAGTGCTTTGCTGAATCAAGACCTACATTGGTGTTGCACCACAGAGTTACATCAGCTGAGATCTGGCCCCATGGGTCTAACTGCGTGGTGCTCAGACATCTCAAAATGCCCTAAAATAGTTTATCTGTAAGGGTGAGACATATTTAGGAAATGTCTGTTATTCCAGGCTATTCTAGAGCTAGAAGCAAATGCTGGATCCTGCTGGGAATCTCCCTTTGTCCAACAGTATAAAGCTATGGAGCAAAACCTTATAACTGTGTCTCTAACCCTGTATTGCCATGGGACATCAAGTTTTCAAGTTTTGACATTTTATGTCTGGAAGAGATGTTGCTCCACCACTTAACCTTGCACTGAGCATGCTCAGTGAATCCCTCTATGTCATTCCAGTTGACCTCAATTGCCATATATAGCAATTAGGCTGAGCAGAATGGACTTAAGTCATAGGAAAGGGCAGGCATTAATGGCTGTATAGTTATTGCTACCAGTGGGGAACTCTCTTTTTCCTAAGGTTTCCTAGAGTCTGACTTCTCCAGGCTCTCTCAGGCCCTGGATGTCTGTGGGCATGTTCTAAAAGGTCAAGAAGCTTCAGACTGCAGGAATGAATTAATTTCATTGTTAGGGGAGGAATGAGTTAACACAGAGAAGATATTGTATCCTGGTCTCCTGTATTTATAAATATGTACTTCCCAGGGCCGGCGCTTCCATTAGGCGACCTAGGCGGTCGCCTAGGGTGCTGCTATTTTGGGGGCGCCTGCGCCCCCGCCGCCCGTAAAAATTTGGGGGCGGGACCTTCCGCCGCCGCTGTTGGGGGCGGGATTTTGGGGGCGGGACCTTCCGCCGCCTAGGGCGCCAGCAAAGCTGGCGCCGCTACTGGTACTTCCTCAATATCAGATAGCAAAAGCAAAAAGCTGTTTTATAACTCAGAGATACTGCAAGCACCCTTCAGAACTCCAACAAACAACTTTATCTCTGCCTTCAGTCAGACTGTACTCTCAGTCAATACACACCCTGATTCTGCTGCTTCCCAAAATCCCTCCAACTGCTGTCATTTGCAGAAGGGGGCCTATACTACCCCACATGGCTAACACTTTAGAACACCCAGCCTTTAGGACAATCAAGATTTTCATTATTATGATTATTATGTACTGTGGCAGCATTTAGGACCTCCAGTCATGGGCGAGGATCCCATTGTTCTAGGTGCTGCATAAACACAGAACAAAAAGATGGTATGAACGTGTCACCATAGTGTCTTAGTGCCTCCAAAATACATTTTTGGCAAAAAATAAAAAATAAAAAATTTGTTATTGGGGGCAGAGAAAGATTTTTAAAAAGTGTGAGACAGGAAAAAGAAACCCAAAATTCAAAATGAGATGAAAAATTATGTTTCAAATGTTTTCATCAAAACCATCAAAAATTACTAAATGATACTAAACTGTTCATTCTCTTTGGACGTTTTTCGTACACATGAACACAGACACACACTTGACCAACTCTAGCTAAAACTCTTAAATACAGTAAACATGTTTACAACCAGCCAAAATAAACAAGCATCCTAGGTCTCGCATGTTTTTTTTTCTTTTCCAGTTCTAGCCCCGACTGACCCTGGGTACATAGGCTATTTATAACTTCAGCTGTACGCCATAACTGCCCCCTCTTCCCATCAGAGGGAAGAGAAAGTGTGGTAACAAAATTAAACTAATATTTTCATATATATGAAGCTACTCATTTAATTTTTATTGAGCTTTGCAATGATATCGCTGCATTGTCTGTTCGTTTTCTTTGATCACTTACTTGCAGTCAGTAGCCGTGTTTTACAGTAAACCCACATAATACTGTGAGCAGCACCATAACAATCTGGATACAGAATATTTATTTCTTTCCCCTTCACATCAGACTGGGCAATGGCTAATTCATTTTAAAAAAAATGTAACTAATAATAATTTGCACTTAAAAAGCACCTTTCAAATCTTAGTGTGCTTTACAAATTAGTTAATTAAATGACAATTACTTATCCAATTACTAAAACTAACACCCTAGTTTCTCAGAGGGGGAAACTCAGACACTGTTTCAGTGACTTGCCCAGAGTTCTCAATGAGTCACTGGTAAATGTGGGAATATGAAATCCTGATTTCCCCCTCTGAAGTTTGAATCGCTTGCATAAGCTACCTTTCTCCTGAAGGATATTTTAAAAGAGCAATAGCTAGCCGTTATCATTTGTGACAAATAAAACCTGAGCAGGCTGAGGTACATTCAGTACTCTCTGTGAAAGATGTTCTGTTCTCTATTTGGCGACTCCAGTAATAATACCGTGTAGATTAACCAGATGTTTTTCTAGATATTGGCATTAAAATAAAAAAAGTGAATTGTGGATCCCAAGTTTTCAATAAATCTAACAAGGAAACAAAGGCCAAGTATTGTGTACAATTGTTTGTTTCCACACAATTGCTATTATCATCCTTAGCTCTATTTTGTAATGTACTTGGTTTGAAGGGATTTACGTTTTTTTGATTAGTTCAGTGCTATTGCACTGAATGAAATCATAAGTGGGTCCAGATGAGCCTTGAAGAGGAAAATGGCTATTTCTTTGTGCCAGCGTGTTTCAAAACATACTGTAAAGATTCTGAATAAAGGAGCAGGCCACTAGGAAACAGGAAGGCTCCTGAGTTCTTATCCTAATTTATGCTACAGATTCATCATATGACCTTAATCACATTACTTAACCTCTCTGTGTCTCAGTTTACCCAAATGTTGTGACAATTTCCTGGAGGCTTAATATTTGTAAAGTGCAATAGGATCCCTGGATGGCAGCTGCTGTCTACATGCTAGAATTATTATGATACTAAATAATATAAAATAAAACTTGTAAATGTGAAAATCAGATAAATAAGGTCTGAAAATGAACACAGTCCATGTACTTTAAAAATATCATGTTAAAAGGAATTGAAGAATGTAGGGATCTGAGTCGGCAGACATTTACCAGGTTGTATGTGTCTTTAAAAACAAACTACAAACCCAAGAACCCAAGTAAACTGTGTGAACTCGATTGAGAAACTTCATCTTGCTCACTCTTGTTTATGATGTCAGTACTCAGCCCATTTGGCTTTCTGTTTCTCTTCTTTAATCTGAGATTATTAGTCTAAAATCCCTATCTTCTCACAGTGATAAATCTTTAGGATTTTTTTTCCCAGTTAATACTCTTGCTCTTGTCACTCTTTCTTAGGTTGTCCAGTATGTTTTTTTCTTTCATATTACCCTCAATTTGTACCCTCTGCTTTGAATGGTATCATGTACAGGCTCTCGAATAACTTTGTGGCCAGGACCACTTTCCCTTTTGTAAACTGTCTCCTCTAAGATCACCATACAGAATCAGCACTGTCATAAAAATAAAGTGGATAGAAACCTAGCTCTGGATTTTTGGTTTTGGGGCGCTCTTCATCAGTGTGCTAGCATTATCATCTCCCATAGAAAAGCATGTTTCAAATGTGCAAAATGCACTTTTAAACCTAGTTTTTACAGTGCTGCTACTCTCCAGCTGGATTAAGAGTTACTGCGTTAGGGTAAATGTCACCAGGGTGTGGCATGTCAGTGCATGGCCTTCTATAGCACTTTAGCCCTGCCTACAGTCTAGGTAGGGATTTGTTGGCTGAACAACTGCAGCCTTTTCATGCTATGGAAAAAGTCTCCATGCTGGTCCCTATTGAGGGAGGGTCAGTGGCTGTAATCTATGCTTATCCAGACCAAGAAGCCCCGGTACCCTGCATAACTGGTGTAGGGGGCCTGTGGCTGTTACTCCATATCATAGGCTGGAATAATGGCTGCAGAGCAGCTCCATGCCCTGGCCTTGGGTAGGGATGCCAGGTGGGGATGCATTTGTTTCTCCATCAGCTCTGCACATCACCCTCCTGGAGTCTGACTAATCAAGCTTTATTTTGGTGGAGTGGATTCACCCCAGGGGATTTTGCTGTAGACTGCAAAGGGAGCAGGGCTGGGCCCCTAATTTCGTATAAAATTGGGCTGTACAAACCTCGTTAGATGTCAGGAAATCCAAATGGATGCTTAGTGGAGTTTCTATTGTCTTTTTAAACTAGATCAAGTTTTCTTTCTTTCTCTCATTTGCCTGAGCCACATGACATAATGGCTCATATGAAGAAAGTACTAGGATGGAGTCCAAGTTTGGCAGAACATTAAACAAATCAGAAATTAGTTCTACTTATATTCCCATTTGGCTGTGTGCATGTTTGTTCTGTTTATGAGCTAAACTGACAGACAGAAATCATTGAGTCACAGAGGAGAAGACAATATGCAAAATGAAAAACTCAAAAGGAACCTTTTAAGGATGTGAGTTGCATACAAAAAAAAAAAAAAAAGTCAACCCAGAAAACAATGTGTAAATTATACACAAACTATTAACTCTTGCAGTAATTTGGGCAAAATTTTCAAAAAATACATGTATCCCGTCTGATTTGGGTTCCAAATCACTTTTAAAAGTTGTATCTTTGGTCAATGCTCACAAATCAAACGTAATGGTCGACGAGAGTATACTGTGTGTGGTTGTAAGTTTAACAAATGTCTGAGTGCTTTTAAAGATATAATAACTATTTAGTCAGATAGCAGCATGTTCTTTGCTTGAAAAATACCAGGTACTCAGAAAAAGACTCATAAGAAAAGTCTGAATTGCCAATCAAAGTTATTTAGGTGTTGTTTATAAATCCATGAAACAAAGGATCTGCCAGCAATCTAAGCACCTCTTTTCTTCCAAAAGGGAAGCTGTGTTATATGATAGAATCTTCAGATGTATTAAAATAAGTTTAAATAGGTATTTAGAAACATATTCAGCAAGCATATTCAACTGGAGCCAGTAACTGTTATACATCTGTAACATGCCCCACCCTCTTGTCAATGAATAGCAACATTAAGAATTAATGGTAAAGAAACCTCAGTATTTATGGCAAGCACAACATAAATATCTTGGTTCCTATCAGACACCAAATGAGCTTATTGGCCTCTGTCTTTGAGGAATGCTTAAAGTAAACCCCAAACATCAAAATTAAAGAATGTTTTTTGCTTTAGCTTAGTCACTTTACTGGTCAGCACTTCAAAGGGTGCTGAGTTTCTTAATGTTTAACTTATATTTAATAAATGGAATTGGGAGCTTCAGTGCTCTCAATTCAGATTTTGAAGGAAAATTTTAAAATAGCCCAGCTGCACGAATAAGCACAGTAGCTTGGTTAGAAGAAGGGTTTGAGAGGGCAAGTTCCAGTCAAGTAGCAAATCTTATTCACCTTACTTCTGTGGGGTTACTAACTTGAGTAAAATTAACAAGATTTGGCCCCAAGCCCTGTAGTATTTAGAGTACTTAAAATACGTGTATATTACGGGGGTGCTTACATCCTCTTTCTTTTTCCCATCTTACCTAAATGATCCCAGTTCATCTGCTATGTGTGCCCATGATGACAATGTTAATACACTGTGAGGGGATTTAAACATGAGTATGGTATCTCCAGAAAGTCCACATGGGCCTTTGTAATTAACAAGGCCCATGCATGAGCAGTTGTAGAAATGAAAATATCTTGAGCAGGTTTCTCCCTAAATTTGATCTTATCATTATGATAAGGTATAGTCCCAGTACATTTGGTTGACTTGAGGAGTTTCCTGAACCACATAGCAAGTATTGGCATACTCTAGTTGCACCAATAATCAATAGAGATAAAGTATTCCTAACACAATAGTGCTGGATTCTAAGGGGAAAACAAATCACTCGTCTTCTGTACTGTGCATTTTTAAATCTTGAAATCAGAGGCTGACTCTTTTTTGCTGCATATTCAAGTTGCCCTCTCCTATCAGCATGCTGATTTTGGAGAGATATCCTTGAACTGCAGCCTACCTGCTGTGATCAAGAATGCAAAAACTAAGGATTTTTTTTGTTTGGTTCATCAAAAAGAAAGGGAGAAATGTTTATCTTACCCCACTATGCTGGAAAGTAGGACTAAGCAACTTTGTTGAAATACAGTGTTGGATTTGAAGATGGTTATCATAAGAACATAAGAACGGCTGTACTGGGTCAGACCAAAGGTCCATCTAGCCCAGTATCGTGTCTACTGACAGTGGCCAATACCAGGTGCCCCAGAGGGAGTGAACCTAACAGGTAATGATCAAGTGATCTCTCTCCTGCCATCCATCTCCACCCTCTGACAAACAGAGGCTAGGGACGCCATTCCTTACCCATCGTGGCTAATAGCCATTAATGGACTTAACCTCCATGAATTTATCCAGTTCTCTTTTAAACGCTGTTATAGTCCTAGCCTTCACAACCTCCTCAGGCAAGGAGTTCCACAAGTTGACTGTGCACTGTGTGAAGAAGAACTTCCTTTTATTTGTTTTAAACCTGCTGCCTATTAATTTCATTTGGTGACCCCTAGTTCTTGTATTATGGGAATAAGTAAATAACTTTTCCTTATCTACTTTCTCCACATCACTCATAATTTTATATACCTCTATCATATCCCCCCTTAGTCTCCTCTTTTCCAAGCTGAAAAGTCCTAGCCTCTTTAATCTCTCCTCATATGGGACCCTTTCCAAATCCCTAATTATTTTAGTTGCCCTTCTCTGAACCTTTTCTAGTGCCAGTATATCTTTTTTGAGATGAGGAGACCACATCTGTACGCAGTATTC